>JASCZW010008311.1:0-52525 GCA_034211315.2 Aedes japonicus | reverse complement strand
GGTTGAGTTACTGCATATGCTAATGCCTAGCTGATTACCTGGTACATTGCATCCTCGAAGGAATTGGGTTTGTTGAATTTAAATAATTTGATAACCTACTTAACCAAGTATTAACTACAATTTGAAAACCTAGGGAATGGGTACCAGCCCCGGAATGATTCAATAACCGGGAAAGGATCTGTTTATAGACAATGTTTGGTTCTTCAGAGACAATGTAGACTTTCGTTTAGCAAGGTACATAGGGCTTCAACAGAACGTTACATTTTGTGACAGTCTTATCAACCTGTTCCTGAAGTTCAGCTTGCTATCTAGTTGACGCCAAGTACAGATGGCTGAATTGACCCAATTTTACCGCTGTATCGTCAGACAAATTTTAACATCCACAGCCGGAACAAGTCTGGGCGGTTTTGAGTGAGAGAAGAGGATGACCTGTCTGCTGCATTGATGCAGATCAATCTGTGATATTTCATCAAAACATTCAGGCTTCGCCAGGCTTATGCGTCGCTCTTACTACCCCATTGCCGGCGACTGCGGTGTCATCGGCAAACAGCGACAGAGATCCGTTTTCAGGGAGTGGGTTTATGTCCAAGGTGAACAAAGAACGAGAAGTAATCCAATATGCTTCGTGAACACCGGCAGAAACCTCTGCGCATCGGAAACTGAACTATGCAGCGAAACACAGAATGTTCTGTTTGTTAGGTAGTTCTTCATTATCTTTGCACGAGAAAGACTGGAAGATTGTACCGATGCAGCTTGCTCACCAGGCCATCATGCCAGCCGTTGTCAAACGCTCTTTCCGACGCCAAGTGAGGGCTGCGGCAGATGTTTACTGAAACAGACTTGTTTCAACGGAGGATGTTAGTGACTCGGTTCAAAGGATGTACTGTTGATCGACGTCGAACACCAAACTGTACATCAAGCAGGATGTTGAGTTCGTCGGCAGATGCAAGGAGGCGATGGTATATTGCAAGAATGTTGAGATACTCCTGAGAGAAGGCTGATGGCCTATAGCTCTTGGAGGAGGAAGCCAACCCAGGTTTGAATGGGTATGACTTAGCTGATCAACACAAGGGAAACATTTTAAGTCTGAAGGCATTTGTTAAAGATTAATGCAAGATGTTTTGTAGAAGTGCTTGATTCCCAAATTCAGGACTTTGTTGAACCTGGGCCTTCCTGTCGACAGTTCGTCACGATTTCTTAAATCTCTGAAAAGTCATTGGGACATAGATGGATGTTATTTTGCATGCTCGTTAACGGCAGCTTCGTAGATAGATCGATGATGTTCTGGAAGACCAAAACTGACAAAATGTCAACCCATCTCAGCAGCCTTCTCAGCAGGACTAACTCAAACGATCCTGAGAGCTCTCGTCACTGTTGTCTAGTGGATCATTAGGGGGAAATGGGCCTAGGGTTTGCTTAAATTTTTTGTTATTTTCCAGAACGGCTTTGCACAATTTGGGAGGGCGGATTGAGCGAAGCAAATTATTGTTTCTGAGATCCACCATTCGGCTTTGATGATTTGCTCAACGATTGCACCTTCAATTTTAAGAAGGGCAGGCATCAGCGTCAGTTGGTACTGCCTGCGAGCGGCGTTTCGAACACGGATCAAATTTGTGAGACTATCAATCGTTAAAGAGGTGCCTCACCTGTGTTGCTGCTGGCATGGGAGCTCTCGGGCCTGGGCGATTGACTGCAGTTGCCGATCGATGTCGTCGGTTGATTCGGGGCTCCTATCGTAATCGACGGTGTTGTCGACCTGATACTGAACTGGACCCAGTTGGCACGATGGTAGCTGCGCCTGGTTATCGGATGCCGGTTGACGCAGGGACCTTAATCAGCCACCACTCTTCGGATAGTGGTCTGAGCTGAGCGCCCGGTACACGACCGGCTGGGCGATGTTGTTTCCATGTTGGTGAGGAAGATGTCTATCGTTGCGTGACCCCGGATCTGCTCAACCGGGTGGGAAGGGTCTCAAACAGGATGGTGTAGTGGCCCTTCCAGGTCAATGTGTAGGATGGAGCCGTTTTTGTTCTGTCGTGTGTTTCAGGTTTCATGTTTTGATTTTAGATCGAAGGCGATACGTACTGCCCATGCCTCCGAGTAAGCTTGACGATATCGTTTCTCAAAATATTATCTGTCCCGTTGTTTGTGTTATTTGTGCTTGCTGTTTGGGTCAATAGGCTTCAATGAGGAGGAGAAATGACGGTGGATTCAATTCCTGACTACGACAAGGCTTCGATGAAGTGGAGCTGCAACCTGGAAGTATCTGGCAGTTGAGCGTTGGTGCGTGAATACGCGGCACCCTCCGGCGGAACTGGTTCGATCAAGCTCCCGATCAGACGAAAATCCGGGAGAAACACGTTTATTCAGTTTTGAGATGCGTCTCGGTGATGATTTCGATGTCAATGGCTTCCGTTCGTTGAGAAATTTTGCGAACTCGATATTCTGTTTTCAGCGAGCGTTGTTCCAGTTGGCTGCAACGCAGAAGATTTTCACGGTCCATTGACAAACGCAATCATGGCTTTGAATTTGTCCTGAAACGGGTTCTGTGAACGCTTGATGATGGTGGCCTGAGTCAGGATTGCAAATCGACTTCCGTTGTAAATATCGTATCATCGATAGCGCCGGATGCTGCACCAGAGCTCGACGGTCCTGGAGGAGAATTTCGGGATGAAGCAGTTGCTGCAGCTGCGAAACTGATGCTGAACAGAAGGCTGACTGGGGACCGACGGTTTGGGGCAATTTGGCGTGTTGGTAGAGCGGGAAAGTTCGTCGCAGGGGAATAATCAGATCGTCGTCGATGGCCGGGTTGGTTGTTGATGAGTGATTTTCTTCAATTTCGATGTTCGCACATTTACCATGCACTGAGTGACATCACGGTGGATCGGTTGGTAGCGGTCTCACTTGACGACGATGTAACAAGGCTCGTAAGTGTTTTGCAGATCCTGTATGCACGTTGAGATCTTCTGTATGAATCTGGTATAGTTGATCCCAGTAGCTTCGAGCTACATCATGTCAACGCATCTATTGATTTGTGCCGGTTCGAGCCCATTGGGTCTTAATTCGTCGGCCAGTTCCTCCGTCTTCTTCAGGGAGGCCACACAAACCACCTTGAACGGCTTGTTCGCTTCCCGATGTCGTCCGTAAATATTGCACTTTCAATTCCACCAAGACCTTGACCGCGTTGTAATGGGAAAGCGCCGAGACTATCATCACCATGCAAATCCCTGCGAGCAGAGTTGAATTATGCGACGCAGGCTCCCTTGTTGATGTAGTAGTACACCTTATTCAGTAAGTTTTCTGGAAATCCCTTCACGAACAAAGTTGCGGCATTTTTCTCGTTTCTTCTATTTTCGCACGTCATTTTCTCCAGAAATGGTGAACAAATCGAGAAACATGCTCCTGACAAATGGACAAGAAGGTGGTTGCCATAATTGAAAAAATCCCTCATTTTTCTGTGCGAAATGTGGCTTCCAGAGAGTTGGAAAGTCAAAATCTTACGTACAAAGTGAAGCGGAGACATGACCGAAGGCGCAAAAATTGAAAAAGGTGCCCAAACCGCGATGATGTTGTACCTCATTGCAAGAAGTCGCGGTAGTGAACTTTACCTAATTTCATCAGCTCGGGTCTGGTTTTTCATACGACAATGCGGAAGTGAACGTTGTTAAAGAGCATACTGAACAAAGATGTTCAAATTTCCAAAGAAGTATTTGATTTAGCAGGCCATATGTAGTTGTGGTCGAAAATCTAAAAGTTTCTCGGTTCACCCGTTAATTATCACGCGATGTGCACGAGAAAAATGTCTTCAAAAGCAGTTGCTATCGTTTTTAGAAACCACGACTATCCAGCTCTGCTTTTGCTTGATTTGGCCTCTTGTACTATGCAAAATCCGTCCTGAATGGTATAAGGTAGAAGAGGTCAAATACGTGCCAAAAACCCCACCAATCATCCAGACCATTGCCCAATAGAGAAGTACTGGGGCTCTAGTTAAGCGGAAACCGTGTCAGAAATTTAACGTGACATGCTTTAAGCAAAGAAACCATCCTGTATTTATCGCTAGAGGTTAGACATTGAAAAGCCAATAGAGGTATCAGTAAACCGGCCATAACATCGGTTCTGGACGAAATTTCGCAAACGTTCGGTATAACAAAATACGTATTTGGACTTAAGGATATGTTGTTTGACCAAAGGGTAACTTTTGAGAAGGGGTTTATGTGCTTGACACCAGTTTTAGCGCAAAAAAGTAACTGGGAAATCGTTTGTTTTACAGAAAAGTGTTGGAGAAGAATGGTACACGCTTTTTTCAAATCTACTCTAAATATAGTAACATTCACTGAGTTTCGTATTAAATATTCGTATAATCGAATTCATATTAGAATAATCGTGTTACTGAATATTCTGAATAATCCTGAAATTAGGAAACTGAGTAAATGCTACCTGACGGTAGCATTGAAAAGCGCTGTACGAGTAAAATAGAGTTATTATAATAAAGCTGTCCAAAGCGAAAACCTGATTCAGTCCAAGATTCAGTCGATCAAAAGTTTTCGGCAATCAACAAAAAAATTAACGTCGAATTAAGTGCCGTTCAATCCATGCCATGGATATGCTTTCCAAACTTTTTAAGTTTTCGGCATTGTTGTTCAACTTTTCTCTTGCTTACACAAAACGATGAACCAAAGTTCTAATGCTGGTGGTGAACAAACTGGTTGCATCGTTAATCGTTAACGAATCATTTTTTTTTTTAAATTATAGAAAATTAAAACACTCTATCGGAACGCATCGGGGTTTAATGGAAATAAGTAGCTTTAATTCCAGATTGTTTAATCAGCTTAGAATTAGATACTTAGTGACTATTTACTCATTTTGAAAAGTGATCTAGTTAATCATCATAGTAATCCCATAGCTACTCTATTAGAAGTAGCTCCTTTTAACAATGACTGAGTCGTCTTTCACTTCCGTTTCGAGAAAATACAAACAAGTGTGACGAGTTATGTTAACTCTATCGAGGCGACTGAAGTGAAAAGCCCTTTAATTACTCTAAACTAGGTAGGTCCACTTTTAACGAAACTGAGTTGTTCGTACGCAGTTTTGAGTATCCACAAATAAATGACTGTCCGCGAAAAATACACTGAAAATATTTTTTACATGAAGAAATCAAAATATGATACTTTATTTTTCTTTAAATTTAGATGGTAAAACATGGGCAAATAATTGTTAAAAAAATTCATTAGCAACTTCCGGAAGATTTTGTATAAAATCAATTTATGTTTTTAAAATACTTAAATGTGCTGGTGAATATGACATCAAATCAAATGAAATATCAAATTTAAACGAAATGCACATAATAATGATCTCCCTAAAAATAACCGTTTTTGAGATATTTCGAATTTAATTTGATGACTACCTTAAGGAACAGGCCCTTTTCATAAGTTAATCGAGATGTTTCACCAACAAAAATATGTTTGTATTAACACAGCGTGCAAAATTTTGATACGCTGCTCTTCTTGCTTCGATGCCATTTTGACAACTGGCACAAACAAGATAGAGTTAACATTACACCTAAAAAATGAGGAATGTTCAAGTTTTGTAAATGCACGATTGAAAAAACTACGTCATTCTTGAGTCGACCAAGTTTTGACCGTTCCATCCTTCATGAGGAGATATGTTATATTAAATGACTTATACCACCATTCTTTCCTCTTCCAGACAAAGTACACCACCATCGATGCCACCATCTTGGAGCAGAACAAGGAAGAAAATGGCGACTTTTGGAAGTAAGTATACACAAAGCAAGCCAAGTTAACTTCAGTTTGTAACCACCTTCCATCCCATAACCAGCATCAAACGTTCGATCCGCCTGCCGGAAGGTGTAATGGTTCATCACAGCCCGTGCCAAAAACACAGAAGGGTGGGCCTACACGGAAACCGTGCCACTGCAGTTCCAGATTCCCGGAGAAGTATCGCTGGATAACCGACACGACGGAAGCAACTCGGCGCCCACCCGGTTTCAGTCCGCCAGCTTAGGTTTCTGTTTGGTGCTGTTCACGCTGCTTAGAAGGCTATTTTAAGAAAGCATCAAATCGATCCAAAACCACTCCTATTTTCCTAAGTCGATGCCGAGATTGACCCACAAAAGAGTATTTATTTGAAAGGAAGCTAGGGAAAAAAAACTGAAGATCTGCTAAGTGGTAAAGATGCAATTTCCAGAAAATGGCAATCAAGCTAGGGCTAAAAAACGATGCATTATGTAAAAAGTTTAGCTAATCGTGAAATATGGAAATACCATCTACTTTTGCACCAAAAAATACACCCAAACACGCAAGCGTAGTAGAAAGAAAAGTTGAATGTATTAACGTTAACTTTAGACCGGTTTAAAATCGAACTCGCCTTCATCTAAAATCAAGGTGCAACTTTTAAAATGCCGAACCTATTTCGAACAAGATATGCGAAACTGTAGTTGAAAAAAATCAAAGAACGCTAAAACACAATATCAGCACAGAAAGAACCAAATAAAAACGCTTAAGGATTATTATTTTTATGTTTAAAGAGTTCTTAAATATTGTTATGATTTCGTTCCTCTTCGTTTTGTTCATTACCAACCATAAGTCTCGTTTCCCTCCTTTAATCATACTTTCACTAGGGCTAGATTTAATCAACAAACCCCCTCCACTTCCTATTCCTTCGTTGTAAATTTGAACCACTGTTTAAGATGTATCCAATATAGGTTCGTAAAACAATTTCCAACTTTGTGTAAAAAAAAAATGAAACAAGTGAAATCTAGTATGTATTTGATAGTAAGAGAAATCGTACTAATGTTAGTTCTAACAAAGCGGTGAAAACCTATCAATAGAAACTATACTTAAACGTGTAAGATCTTAATCAAAATAAAGTTCTACTAGCCATGCACACACACACATACACAAAACACAAACACACGAATACAAGAAAATAAAAATTTGAAATTATTGTTTTAGGGTAGCTAGCGGAATAATTGTTAACTAAAACGAAAGCAAAGTGCAGTGTTTATGCCACCGTATTCTAGCAAATTACAGACAAACGCACGACATGTTGCGTAATAGGCCATATTTATATTTATTACCATTTACCGTATAAAATAGTCTCACTAGAAAATATAAAACTCTCTTTCCAACAGTTTGACTCTATCCGTAAAATGTAGGCGAAAGCCCAGAACAAACAGATGCGATACGGTTGGCTATGATCGGATAAAGGAAACTGGCTTTCGAATTGGTAAAATAGGTTACACGTGTAAGGAACATGAATTGAAGTCAGAGGAGGAGAATGTGCTGAAAATAAACATAGAAAAGTAACGAAAACACGCCTTTGAACTTGACCGGAGAACAAACCAAACTACCTAAATTGCATTAAATATGTACCTACCTAAATGTTTTACTCCGCACCGTTTGGAAGTTAGCGTTGTACCTTCTGGCTACATATCGCACCTTTACACCTTGCAGCGCAGCTGACGATTCCTGGTTCCAGTTTTTTCGGAGGTCAGCTGATTCTCTTCCACACTCAGGGTTTCCTTGTAGGTATGAGCACTCGACAAACTGTTGTTTTCGGCAATTTTAAGCACTATAGCCAGCTTGGATTCGGTCCATGCCGGATTTTCCAGGTGTTTGTGAACAATGTATTTTTCTTCTTTCGAGTTCCATTTGACATTCCAGAGCGCGATCGACTACTTTTATCAATCTTTGTACCAGTTGTTCTCTATAGTAATGTGCCTATAACAGAGGACGACACTGTCAAAATTGGAACCGAAATTTTCGTCAGTGTCATTCCAATCGAGAGGTGACTGTCAAATGTGTGAACAAAAATAATTAGGTATCTCTGTATGGAAGTATTCATTATCAGACATGTTATCAATGATTTGCAATGCGAATATGTAAATTTATAATACAGGCACATATTCTTTCATGTATACAAACCATCAAGATTTTCGATTCTCAAATCAAAGGCGTACTAATCGACGCGCAAGTTTCCCAATTTAAATTCAGGCATCCTTGGGAATATTCATTGTCCGGCAACAAATAGGGTGAACAATTTTTCTTTCTTATCTGTTTTTCAAATCCTCTGCAGTTTCCTTGAACTGTACGCAAGATACTGTTGGGTGGTTACTCGCTGTCGGGTTTCAATCCACGCTTTCGAACATGTTTAGCATATAATGTACATTAACCACCCCCTGACCAAATGAAGGAAACTAACTTTCAAATCGGTAAAATAGAATTGACGTCAGAGGAAAATCATGTGCTGAAAAGAAGTATTGAGGTATTGAAAAGTAACGAAAACACGCCTTTGAACTTGACATCCGAACATATCCTAACTAAATCAAAATTGCATTTGTCGTACCTGTCAGTTCCGACAATCAACTCTTTTGGTGGGTATAGATAAACCTGCCAGTATAAAAGGATCCCGCCCTTGACCTTCCAGCATCAGTCGCAAGCCATACTTCAATCAAGCATCAGAACAGTCCAGAACAAAGGGAGGAGCATTATGAATCGGTCAGTAGCCTTGGTCCAACTGCAGCGAGCATCCCGCAGTATTCAACCGAAGAAACAGGCAAATGTGCAACTTGAAGAACCTGCTGGAACACATCCACGACAGAAGGAGCAGCATATCCTTGAAACGACGTTCAGCAGTAGAGTAAGTTTGAAGTCCAATCAATCTTTTGGAAAAATGCTACAGTTCGCTAGGAATTTTTGTAAAAATGGTAAAGGAGCCTCTAGCGAACGATTACCGTTGATGGAGAATGAAGGTTGAGATTAACGGTAAACCTAAATGTTTCTGAATTGTAAATATGTGTTATCTGTTATCTGACGTGCTGCAATAAATGTAATGAATGAACAACGTATTTTTTATTTATTTAAGTCCTATTTTTGTATTGACCAGTGGATAATCTGGTGTCTTTCGTAGTTGTTCTTCAATGGGGTCGATTTAGATACTTTTCTGACATTTACTACCAAGCTGCAACGATACCATTGCACAGCGGTCCAGTAAGCTAATTTAGGCGGACATGAGGTTTTGAATGGAAATTTGTGGTATTAGAGCTTTGGTTACTTCTGAGAACTTGTTGCAAACTAATTGTACAACAATTTGTATGAAATATTTTTTTTCTTGCATTAAACGCAAGAGTGGCATATACTCTAACTTTTTTATGAGCCAATATCGTGAGATGATATGTTGAGCAAAGTTGTAGAAATTGTTATTATAAAAAACTTTGTGGAACATATTTTTTTGACTAGCTTCAAAGCCTACTGCGATAATTCCGAATTTTAGTAAATAATCGTTTTTCGACTATAAGTCATTAATTTTTAACTTTTACCAGCTTGCTGTGTTCTACAAAGTTGTTCGTTCAGACACTTGCTACAATTTTGCTGAATACACCATAGTTGAATTTCTTCTTGTTTTCATTTTATGGTAAATTTTCAGTTAAATTTACGCCATACTATAGGCCTTACAACATGAAATGGAGCACCTAAAAAAAATAAGAACTGTGGAAATGTTATTGAAAGTGTCTTATAGACTGGTGCTTGGTAAACCTACATGGCCTTTCGGCAAGTCAGACAAAGCGATTAAAGCAGGCCATTGACAAGCCTATATCAATAGCAGTGATTGACAGTAGACAGGATGTCCTGGGTCCAAATTGATTTAGGCCCGCTGTCAGCTGTCAAATAGAAGTCTAATCATTGATTTTGGTTGTTTGTTTTGATGTAAAACACCACAGAAAGCGATCTTTCTGCGTTGTATGGCGTGTACAACGAAAACGAGAAGCAACAGACAAAACGTAAACGAGCAACAACACAAACAACTTACAATGTTGACATTATTATGACAGCTGAGATTGCTGAAATGTTGTCTACGTGAAAAAGTGGTCCTTGGCATAGGCCTGGATTAAAGCTAAGGAAACGAGATGCGCGAGGAATGGGTAAGAATAGTATATTCTTCAATATTTTTATTTTTGAATTGTTCGAGTTCATCTAACTATACCTTGTGATTATTTCACAGGATTACGCATTAGTGAGCCGGTTGCAGGAGGTGGAAATTCCAAGGACGGAAACACAACCCGAACGTTGTTCATGAATGGAAAACTACGGCAAATATTACTGGACTAATTGAAAGTTTGCTGGAGCGGTTCCACGTGCTTCTTACAGTGATTAACTGTAGAGCAAGAATCGATTATAATTCTTTTGAGGATTATGCCGAAGATACTAGAGCATTGTACGAGAAGTTGTATGCATTGTCTCCAGCAGTCCATGAACATCTACTTCACGGAGCAGTAATAGTTGAATATACGGTGCGCCCAATCGGAGCGTAAAAACTTTTACCGACTTCAGTATAACAAACTTGGTATGTAAGGCATAACTCATAATTGACAAAAAACACCTGTTCGCCGAATTGTTTTACTGGTTAACTGAACTTCTTTGGAACCGTTGTTACATGAACACAAAGTTATATTTTAAAGGTGTCATGTGCGAAGATTCAAATCAGTTGCTAAACTTTAACGGATAGAAAAACCACTGGGCCTTAACCAACAACAGCTGAACATGGCGCGAAGAGAGACACAGGGTCTGATTGGCAAGGTGACAACTGCTAGTTGGGACAGCGCCAATGCGTGGTAGTTTGGAAGAGATTGTCAGAAAAGTGTCTAAATCCATCACATAGAAGAACGCATGGAAATTGAGCTGACAATTGCGAAAAATAGTTCTCACAATCATTTACCATACAATACCGTTAAAATCAAGCATAACTGTTAAGGCGAGTTCAGCAAACAATCTTTAACCGAGATTCGCACATATCGGCAAGAAAATGTATGTGTGTAATCTCTGATTGGTGGTCAAAATTTTCAAAACAACGAAACAGGAACTGACTTCTGGGGGAAAGAATGATCTGAAAATAAATATGGAAAAACAATGAAAACACGCCTTTGAACTTGACCCCCGCACATATCCTACCTAAACTTAAATTGCATTTATCGTACCTGTCAGCCCAACCATCAACTGTTTTGGTAGGTATAGATAAACCTATCACTATAAAAGGATCGCGCCCTTGACCTTCCAGTATCAGTCGCAAGCCATAATTCAATCAAGAATCACAACAGTACAACACATAGGAAGGAGCATTATGAATCGATCAGTAGCCTTGGTCCAACTGCAGCGAGCGTCCCGTAGTATTCAACCGAAGAAACAGGCAAAGGTGCAACTTGAAGAACCGGCTGGAACACATTCACGGCCGCAGGAGCAGCATATCCTTGAAATGACGTCCAGCAGTAGATCAAGTTCGAAGTCCAACCAATCGTTTGGAAAGATGCTGCAGTTCGCTAGAAATTTTTGTAAAAATGGAAAAGGAGCCTTTAGTGATCGATTACCGTTGATGGAGAATCAGGGTTGAGTTTAACGGTAAACAGTTTTTCGACCTAAGTATTTCTGAATTGTAAATATGTGTTATCTGTTATCTGACGTGTTGCAATAAATGTAATGAATGAACATATAATACAAAATATTTTTTAATTATTTAAGTCCTATTTATGTATCGACCAGTGGTGTCTTTCGTAGTTGCTCTTCAATGTGGTCGATTTAGATACTTTACTGACATTTCTATCAAACTTCAACGATACCATTGCACTGTGGTGCAAGTCAAAAAATAGTTGGAATAAATTAATAACATAATGAACATAAGAGATAACGTATTTATATCTTCTAAACAGTTTCTAGCCACGTTATTTGCAAAAATGTCCCATAGCCTAATTTCACCAATAAAGTCAAACTTTTTCGTTTTGATAGATAGAAATACAAAACGTTCTACAAACATGGAGTATCAGAAGCATTGAAACTTTCTAGAAGATTATTTTTGTCTATCTTTTCTATTTATTGCGATGTAGCGCTTAAACAAAAGCAATGAATCAGAATTTCTAGTCGAATTTTAAAAAAAATATTTATCACTATGTCTACTATGTTTAAAGCGATTGTAGTTAATATAGAAATACACATTTGCCCCGAAGACACCAGTACAATTTTTCTGTGTAAAGTTATCGTCAGTTTTGATGTTTTACAACCCATATATTCAAGCGTTCAAAAAGGCGCAAATGAAACCGGTAGATTTTGCTTAATTGCTATTGCAACGTTGCAAACATCGCAAATTTTAAATTTCAAGAATGTTACGGTAACGTTGTCCAACCGAGTCGTTTCTATTGAAACAATGATGTTGTTTACGATGATGAACGAACGAACGAACGGATTGACTGGAACTAACTCGCAAGCCTGCTATAATTGTGTAACTTCTGGCAAACACCTTAGCAATTTCAGTAGTGATCTAGACTCTGATGATCCTGGCAAATATAAATATGGCATTTCTCATCTTCACATGTACATAAGAACTATGGACATGTAATTGAAGGTGTATTATAGACTGGTGCTTGGTAAACCTACATGGCGTGTTGGCAAGTCAGACAAAGTGGTTAAAGCTAAGGAAACGGAAATTCAAAACGAGATGCGCGAGGAATGGTTTCTACACTTTGGGGGAATCCATTAAATCATAATGGTGGGGATCAGTATTTGCACCACTCACCGTCGTTCTCTCCGAGATTTATAAGTAATAGTTTGACGAGAAGAACAAATGTGTGGAATAGGCGGTGCATACTAAAAATAAACCCAACAGCGGGAGATAATGTCTCAGCCGTGTTAGGCAGTATTGGGAGAGGGACAAATCGCTAGAACCAGAAAAAAGCAATAGGTAGTATAAGAGCCCGATCGGTTGCATAACCTTTTACCAGTCAAGGATATTTCCTCCCCCTTGCCTAACTTGCATGGGGTAGTATTTTTTTTTCCTCTGTTCGGGACATAAACCATTGCGACCAGTAATTAGATCTATTGTATTGTATCCCGTAACCTTTGTTTAGTGCATGTCGATTTACCTCATCACTATTGAGAAATGATAAAGTATTCGGTGTTGTTACAATTTTCATTGTTTGTTTTGTTGACAATGAATCGAATTTTATTGAAAGTTTCCGCTATTTAAACCCTTTGAGAAGTGAGAGCACTCTTCAAAGGCGCGCCCCTTTATCAGTAAAAATCAGATTCATTGCAAAAACCAAACAAACTATGACTTCGATACTGACCATGCATCAGAACCCTAGTCATAGCCAATTCAAACTATAGAACATCAAATGACAATGAGAATTCACATAAATGAAAACTTACCATGTTTTACTTATTCTAAGCTCATCTTCGCACAAGCGCAAAACGAGTATTGTCACTTTTCTTAAGACATAAAATGTAATAAGGACTAAGATATGTTCCTTTGACTACAAAAAATAAATATGTTCCCTAGTTTGAATTAATTCGGACTAGGGTTCGGTGGTAGATCTGATACCTCGTAACGCACCACGAAAAGGTGATCTACCAGCGTTACGGGTCATGGGGTAGTATGGTTAAGGGTTATGTGCCTGATTCGAATACTACCGTTCAAATGCCCTCCACTCGTTTTCAAACTTGTATCTTTCAATTTCAAAGCCTGCCGTTGCCCTATACGGAAGTATCAATACACTTTCTTCTTTGTCTATTCGTTCTAACAATAAATTACCGTCCACTCCTAGCGCTTCGCATGGAGAAAAAATTATCTGCTTCTGACAAACTTCATCAAACTTGGTATGGAAGGCATTACTAATAATTGACAAAAAAGCACCTGTTCGCCGAATTGTTTTACTGGTTAACTGAACTTCTTTGGAACCGTTGTTACATGAACACAAAGTTATATTTTAAAGGTGCCATGTGCGAAGATTCAAATCAGTTGCTAAACTTTAACGGATAAAAAACCACTGGGTCTTAACCAACAGCAGCTAAACATGGCGCAAAGAGAGACACAGGGTCTGATTGGCAAGGTGACAACTGCCGTTGGACGCTACTATTTGAGCATCTTTAAGGTGCCCCTCCTCAGGCCATAATCACCAAAAAAGACAACGCTCTCGGGCCGTAAGCTCTAGTATCCAAGGGGAGATTCCCTTCTCGGTTCGACAAAGGTCGGCCTTGCCCATCGTCAACCGTCATTTTAGTGTGCGTGGCACCGCTTAATTGCCATCTTTCTTCCAAGACAAGTCAGTCCTCACTGGATTGCAGCAAACATCATCAAGGTACGTGCCGGTAAACTCCAGTGTAAACTACAAACAAATACACCAGACGAAACAAAAAAGTTAGTTCGTTTAGTGCTAATCAATTTGATTCTTTGAGCACCTCCGGTTGTCCAGTAGTGCCCTGTGATTAGATTCAAGTCTCGCGCTGCTGAGTATTGGCGGGTAAAAAATTAGTTAAATCTTCTTAGGACTTGAAACATAAATTAGGTTGATCCTATGTATCGAAACGTAGAGCTATCCGCAAGTTGAAAAAAAAGCATTGGTCTCATGATTAGGATAAACGGATGTCAAATTAACTGTTTATCAATGTAGTTGGGACAGCGCCAATGCGTGGTAGTTTGAAAGAGATTGTCAGAAAAGTGTCTAAATCAATCACATTGAAGAACGATTTCGAAAGACATCAGTCGTTTCAGGGGTATGCTACAGTTTTCCCAATTTATGTTAGGATATCCTTGAATTATGTCCACCTTATCTATCCTCCGGGTTTCTCTGGGACAAAAAAACACGACAGTCAACTATCGTGACACGACAGTCGTGTCAACTATCGTGTGCGGTAAGGAGTGGCGTAAATTCCAAGCACAACTTCCACTTTTGAACACTTTTCACGCTCCTCGAGGCGTTGTTCCATCTACGGTGCGGTCTGTAGAATTCCATTGCTTCTCTGATGCCTCAATGGAAGCATATGGTGCCACAGTCTACGTGCGAAGCGAAGAACAAAATGGTACGCTCATTTACTACGTACGTCAAGATCAAAGGTTACTGTGTGGTGCTTTCCTATCTGCACAGTAGTGGGAGAGTGTCCATTGCCTTAAAAACGGATGCGCATGTGCACTTTAGGACAGATTCAACGTGCGTACTACAGTGGATCAAAGCTCCACCCGGAACCTGGACGACTTTCGTAGCGAATAGAGTCGCCAAGATTCAGACCTTAACAGAAGGTAGAAGCTGGAGTCACGTGTCAGGCAAAACCAACCCAGCAGACCTTACATCTCGGGGAATTCTCCCAAGCTAAGATTCTAAAGAACGAGCTTTGGTGGAACAGACCTAGCTGGCTGAAGATACCAAAGGAGAAATGGACATCGAAACCCATCCCTGTTCAAATACCTCAAGAGAAACTAAAGACTGCTGTTCCATGTTTAGCAATGGAGACCTCGTTTGTTCCGGATTACATACTGAAGTTTTCAGATTATACTAAACTTATTCGATCTACAGCTTACTGGCTTCGAATGATTGGAAAACTGAGCAAGAGTGGTATATATACGGACAGTTTTCTAACTTCTAAAGAGTTGCGACAAGCGACATTGGTCATACGAAAGGTCGAGCAGGAAATAATGGCGTTACAACAAAGTAACACAGTCACCAGAAATTTACCGTTGCGTTGGTTCTATCCTCGAATCACCGATGACGGTATTCTGCACGTTGGGGGCAGGCTTAGTCACTCGGGTAGTCCCGAAGCGGCAAAACATCCAATGATACTCCCAGCGAGGCATTATCTAATCGAGCTGATTTTACGTTCCTATCATCTAAAGCTGCTTCATGCCGGACCTCAGCTTCTTTTATCAGTTGTCTACGTTGTTTCCGAACAGCAAATGGGGGACTTGTCAAGCGTCCGTGTGACAATCTCAAGACCGTTCTCCAAGGCTGGGATCGATTATTTCGGTCCAATATATATCAAGGCAGGAAAACGTCGGTTAGCAATCAAATCCTACGTCGCAGTTTTTGTGTGTGTGATGCCGAGTATGTACGTCCGATGTAGCAGAGCCTGTACAATAGAATGATCACTGATACTATGTAAGATAGATACAATGTTCCCATGAAGAGTGACGACACTCAGTTTGATATGAAGAGTGCTAAGTACATTTTATAGATCACCACAGTGTGTATGACCACGAAGACTATCCACATGGAACACGTCTCAGATTTATCAACGGAGTGCTTTCTCCAAGCTTTGCGGCGATTCTTTGCACGACGTGGCAGGTCTACCGATATTTATTCGGATAATGGCACAAACTTCGTTGGAGCTAGAAATAAAATAAGAGAATTCCACAATTTACTTCGAGATCGCAATCATCGGGAAGTGTTAAACTATACCTACCAAAAAGTTTATTGTCGGGACTGTCAGGTACGATGTATGCAATTTAAGAGAAAAATGTCAGCCTATTTTTGCCGACAATTTCAAATCGTTTAGAAATTGCATTTTACTGCATTTGATTAAAAACGGTTATGAGTTGCTCGTACCATTCCATATAAATCAAAATTTGCACCCATCTCGTTTTTTTTTGTGTTTTCTTCTAAAAAAAAGGTTAAAAATAGATATTTGTTTAAAAATAGTTGCAGGCATTCGAAACCATTTGGAAAATAATAATCTCGGCTTTGAACACACTTTGCACTATGGCAATCAAAGAGTGTGGTAAAGGGAGCTCCAATATCACACCTTGATTATCACATAAAACATGAAACATAGAAAAAACGAATATAATTGAAGAAATGCAACCAAATTAGATGGATTATTTTGCAATAATTATTTAATGCGACTTTTAGAACTACTTGTACGCTATTGAAGTCTGCATGAGATATCCCACAATCAGAACATCAAACCTACACTCTCAGTTTAGCTAGGCTCTTTTAGAAACTTCTGCCGAGATCCGCAGGAAATTGAGCTTACAATTGCGAAATATAGTTCTCACACTCATTTACCATACAATACCGGTAATATCAAGCATAACTTTTAAGGCAATTTCAGCAAACAATCATTAACCGAGATGCGCACATATCGGCAAGAAAATGTATGTGTGTAGCCTTTTCAAATCAACGAAACATGTATTGACGTCAGCGGAGAAGAAAAACAACGAAAACACGAACTTTGAACTTGACCGCCGAAGTTATCCTACCTAAGATTAAATTGCATTTATCGTACCTGACAGCACACATAATCAACTGTTTTGGTAGGTATAGATAAACCTGTCACTATAAAAGGATCCCGCCCTTGACCTTCCAGCATCAGTCGCAAGCCATACTTCAATCAAGAATCAGAACGGTCCAACACAAAAAGGGAGGAACATAATGAATCGATCAGTAGCCTTGGTTCAACTGCAGCGAGCATCCCGCAGTATTCAACCGAAGAAACAGGCAAAGGTGCAACTTGAAGAACCTGCTGGAATAAATCCACGACAGGAGGAGCAGCAAATCCTTGAAACGACGTCCAGCAGTAGAGCAAGTTCGAAGTCCAATCAATCGTTTGGAAAGATGCTGCAGTTCGCTAGGAATTTTTGTAAAAACGGAAAAGGAACCTTAAGCGATCGATTACCTTTGATGGAGAATGAAGATTGAGTTGAAAGGTCAACAGTTTTACGACCTTGAATTGTAAATAAGTTTATATATTATTTAACGTGATACAATAAATGTAATGAATGAATACTATAAAACATATTCTTTATTATTATAATCCTATTTTTGTATAAACCAGTAGATAATCTGGTGTCTTTTGTAGCCGTTCTCTAAAACGGTCGACTATGATGCCTTTCTGAAAGTTGGATAAAAGTTTACTAGATTTTCATTGAATAAGCAAGGAAATGTACAATAGTTTACTGTATAATGTCTGTAAATTAATAGTTCAAGACAAGCCAAGAGGAGATATTCATCGGAGACATTCACCAAAGACGGATAGGAAAAAGCTAAAATCAACCGGAGAAAATGGTGATCGGACGTTCGGGGAAGAAATTGATAAGGAAAATTATAAAACGTGTATAAGGAAAATGATAAAAATTAGGAAAACTAATATATTCACATATATATTCTATAATACAAGTTACAAAAATGAAAAAATGTGTTAGGTCTTTTTAGTTTCGCTCTCTCGCTGAATCGCTCTCCGATTCCAGCTTATTTCAAGGAAGGTTGAAAACAGCACCTCAAGAAACAACTCATGTTAGCCTAATGCTGGGACGCACCGAGAATAGTATTGTGGAAGCCTTCGATTCCCTCACCGTAGTTGACCCATTTCCGCCAGCGATCTGCAGCCGTCCCGGACCTACGTTTGGGAGTAAGGAGAGGGTCTTTCAAAACGCTTCTCCAGGCAAGTACAGCTCCATTATTTGCCCAGCCAGACCTGATGCGCCCTTCGATTCCAGTCACTCTAATTGTACGCCTGCTTTGCTTCACGGACTACTGGCAGATTACCCGAATGATCGTGGTCTCCGATCGAAAATAGACGGCTTCTTCTTAGCTGCCGCGGAGTCTAACTTCGACATGATAGTTCTAACCGAAACCTGGCCTTATGATCAAATTCATTCCATTCAACTATTTGGAACTCAGTTCACAGTTTTTCGGAATGATCGTAATCGCATAAATAGCAACAAATCTCGTGATGGTAGCGTCTTGATAGCAGTTTCCAAAAGACTTCACTGTTGCCTGGATTCCACTCCTATTAACCCTTCGCTCGAACAGTTATGGGTCCAGATAACAACTCCACACAGATTGTTAAGTATCAGCGCCATGTACTTACCTCCCGATTGAAAATCTGATTTGAGCATTGAGAACCATATCAGTTCGATTGGCGCTGTGTTATCCTGTTTAGATCACAAAAATGGGTGGATTCAGCCTTCATGATTTAACGCAAATAAATTCAACGTTAAATCGTAATTCGAGAATGCTTTATCTTGTGTTGGAAAATGAAGCAGCCGTAATGGAATGTGCTGTTGTCGAAGCCTCCGAACCTTGAATCATCCTCAACGCCGATCATCCTGCGCTGGAGATTACTATCAATCTATCAGTACCTATTACATTCGATAACATCGTTGATCCACATGGTCTGAATTACCGCAGAACTGATTTTGCTGCCATGAGCCCATCTCTGTCCCAAGGCAGTTCCTTGACTCGTGCTCGCCTATCGATAAAGCGGTAGAGTTTTTTGTATCAGATTTTTTTATATCAGATTTTGTTCCGCTGAGGAGACCTGCTCGTAACCTCCTTGGTCTAATGCTCATTTATGGAACCTGAAACGTGTGAAATCAAAGGATCTTCGTAAGTACTGCAAAATTCGAAATCAATTCACCAAGCGAATTTTCTCGACAGCTAGTGCCCATTACCGAATGAGCAATCGTATTCTTTACAAGAATTATTCATAAAGAATCCAATCTAACCGCAACCCAAAGTTGTTCTGGTCATTTGTGAACACAAAAAGGAATGTTAACGGGCTACCGGTTGAAATTCATCTTGGCGACAGAATCGCCAGCACACCAGTGGACAAATGTGATCTCCTTTCTGAGCACTTCAAAAGTGTATTCAATAACACCATGCCAGCATTGGAGCAAGTCAGCGAAGCACTCAGAGATACTCCCACAGACGCGTTCGACTTCAATATTCTTGCAATTACATTGGACCTCGTTGAATCCCACAATCCGGAAGCTGAAACTATCAAACGTAGCAGGACCCGACGGAATTCCTTCATGTGTACTAAAGAATTGCACTGCAGTGTTTGCGATTCCTCTTTTGAAGCTTTTCAATATCTCGTTAGGCCAGGGAAAATATCCGAAACGTTGGAAATCTTCGTTCATGTTCCCGATTTTTATGAGAGGAGATAAACAAAATGATGAAAATTATCGAGGAACCAAATTGCTCTAAACAATCAACCTCTGCAGATAGTTGATACTGTTCGTGACCTTAGAATCACGCTTGACTCCGGTTTGACATTTAGACAGCACCGTGTCCAATATATTCTCATACAAAATAAAACTTTATTTATTTCAAATCGATAATCCAGATTTTATTGATAACTTTACCCATTATATTGCAATATAATACTGATCAACTGCAGCATATGTTTTGGAATAACACCGCCTTTAACCTTCATGACCAGCTCCAGACGTTTTTCGAAGCCGTCACAGGCGGCACGCACGACTTCCATTTCGTCCCAAATTCGTTTGATTACGGTTTTGAATTGGTTCATATTAGACGCCCTGTGGTCATTTATCTTCGCCAGCATGTATGACCATACGAAATAATCCAAGGGATTCGGATCTGGTGAACTGGGAGGCCATTCATTCTTGTCCAAAAAGTCGGTCAAATTTTCTCGGCACCAACCCTGAACGAGATTTGCAGTATGCGATGGCGCTCCGTCCTGCAGAAACACAAAGTGATCATCTCCAAACACCTCTTGTACATATGGCTTGACAACTTTCTCCAAAACTTCCGTTTTCTAAAATACGGAATTCACTTTAACACCTTTTTCGATGAAAATCAGTGGTAATTTGCCTCGCTAGCAAATTCCTCCCCAAACCATCACTGGCGCAGCACTTTGGAACCGTGGGATATTCCTATCAATCTCTGGAACAGTTCTCGAAGGCCCGAGAGCCCACAATCTGTCGTTCTGGACATTGTGGGATTGTTGCAAGACGTCGGAAAAGATAAACTCTTCCCCGCCGTGCCGCGACAAAAGCAAACTTGCTCTTTCGAGTCGTTTATGCTTGGAAGGTTCCGAAGCTCCGTGAACCTTACGTTTCTTGAAAGCTTGGAATCCGAGGTTATTTTGCAGTACAGAGCGCTGTGATTTTCGTCTAATCCGTTGCATGACCTCTTTAAATACTCGTGTAGTCCGCACGGTCATCCAACGAGCACGGTACCTTCGGATGGTTCGATACACAAAATCCCGCTTTACTCAGAGGTTTTTTGAAATTTCTGAAAATAGCGCCCGGGCGTTCACCTTTCAACACTGTTTTATCACCACAGCACGAAAGTCTTCCATCGAAGCATGTTGAGTAGTTGCACGACACCAATGGAAGGAAAAAGTGTATGAGAATACATTGGACACGGTGTACAATACTCGTGGACGATATAACGGCAATGTATCGTTTTATCGACCATTGATTTGATTTATTGTGGCGTGTCCTCCTTTTTATTTATGCCATATTATCGCAATGGTAAGTTACTATTTGAAGTAACTACCACTACGGCAGTAGGAAATTTTCCCAAGCAGGTACAACATTTCTTATGAAGTGTACTACTTGGTTGGGAGCAGCGTTCCAGACCTCACAGGGTTCAATGAGCCCCTTGTCAAAAAAAATCTGCATCGTTTATTGAATAGTGCAACACAGTCGCACATTAAATGCTTAGAGCTTTCACTCTCTAATCCACAAAAGCGGCATTTATCTTCATGAAGTTTACAGATGATTTTCAGGTGTTATTTACTCGGACAATGTCCAGTTATCAAACCAGTGTATGTTCTCAAGTCGTGTTTCGAAAGTTTAAGTAACTTTTTCGTATGAGAAGCGTTAGGCTTAATGAACAGTTTGGATTGCCGGGCATTGGAGGTACTATTCCAGATAGCCTGTACTTTGTCCTTTGCACATTCCAGTATGGCATATATTTCAGCTTGAAACACTGTGGGATATTTTCCCATTGCCTCATACAAGTTTATCCCAGGACCAGTTATACCAGCCCCTACCAAACTATTTTGCTTTGAACCATCTGTATAGAAGATTGTTGAGCCCGGACGAAAACTCGGTTCTCTTTTATCCCAATCAGCACGAGTAGCTGCATGGACTGTGAATTTATGATTGAAGTAGTTTCTCCTAAGCATACTATCTTCACTTATCAATATTAAAGGATTTATCGAAAACTCTTTTAGGATACTCAAGTGTCCAATAAGATCTCCATCGAAGGAATTCATGGACCGTTTGAGCCTTAGAGCATTTTTTTCCGCATCCTGTAGTATAAATTGATCTAAAGGAAGAATGTTGAGTAGAGCATCTAGTGCTTTTGAAGGAGTACTATGCATTGCCCCAGTTATAGAGATAGTAGCAAGCCTTTGCAGCTTGTTCAGTTTCTATTGAGCCTTTATCTGTTGAGTCTTCGGCCACCAGATAAGCGAGGCATACGTGATTCTGGGCTTGACTATAGTTGAATATATCCAGTGAATCATGTTAGGCTTAAGGCCCCACTTCTTTCCAAAAGTTCTTTTACAGATCCAGAAGGCATTGGTTGCCTTTCCTATTTGTTGGTCAATATGACTATTCCAGCAAAGATGCTTATCTAAAGTTACGCCTAAATATTTGACCTCTGAAGATAAAGACAGTTTAACGCCTCCTAGTTTAAGGTCAGTGAAGAAGATTTTCCGTTTTTTAGTAAAAGGTACGATTGTCGTTTTTTGGGGATTGATATTTAATCCCTCGGGTTTGCACCACAATAGTGTGTATGATAATGCTATTTGCATTCTCTCAAACATGATAGTGTCGTATTTACCACGGACTATAATGACAATGTCGTCCGCAAAGGCAATTATTTCAAATCCTTTAAACTTTAGTTTTACAAGGAGATCATCAACAACAAGAGACCATAGGAGGGGAGACAAGACGCCCCCTTGAGGACAGCCTTTTACAGGCGTGTAATTCCGTCTGGACCAGAAGATTTGAAGGGACTAAATGAGTCAATGACCCATTCAATTTTTGAGTTAGTAAAAATCTTATTTACTAAATTTGCAGGCACCTAGTTAAGGATTTCAGAGTCATTGCCATGTTTATTTTGTACCGCATATGCTGTAGTTGTGCCACTTTGTATGCAGTGTAGATCTTGTTGTTGATCAGTAGTAGGAAGAGACCCTGGGAAGTGAGTATGCATCATTAGTACCAGAGTTTCATTAGCATTTTCAGTAAAGTTCCCATCCATTTTTTTAAGCATACCGAGACCATTTGAGTGGTCTTTTGAGAGAACTTTTTGAAGCCTTGCAGTTTCAGGAACACTTTCTATGTTTTCACACATGAGCCTCCAATATTTCCTCATGGATCTTCTTATTTCTCTATTATAATCACTTAAAGCCTCTTTATATTGAGCCCAGTTTGATGTAATTTTTGCTCGATTGAATAGTTTTCGAGCTTTTTTTCGTAATTTTCCTAGCCTATCATTCCACCAGCAAACATCTCTGTTGGTGGAACGCTCCTTTGATCGACAGCTGGCGTGCTAAGCTTGATTTTTTTTTTCTATTAAACAGTTAGCACCATCCTCTAACTTTGAAACGGTATCAATATTGTTTCGTGAAGGATCATATTGGCTCTTTAGGATTGAGCTATACAGATCCCAATTTGTTCTGCGAGGATCCCTATAAGTTTCTTTGAGTAGATGATTAACTTTCAATTCAAATAAAATTTGCCTGTGATCAGACAAAGAAATTTCATCCGATACGTGCCAATTGACAATTTGATCGGAAAGTGTTGGGCTACATAGCGTAAGATCTAACACTTCTTCCCTTATTGCATTTATGAAATTGGGAGCGTCTCCCTTGTTACATATATCAATATTATGTTGTGAGATGAATTCAAATAAAGACTCACCTCTTTTGTTGATTCCGCTGCTGCTCCATATCGTGTGATGGGCGTTTGCATCGCATCCGATGATGAAAGCCTTATTTTGACTTCTGCAATAGGCAACGAATGCTGCAACTTCTGGAGGCGGTGCATCATCCGTATCACCAGGAAACTATGCAGATGCCACGTAAAGCACCGTTTTTCCTTTCGTTGTTGGCACCTCTAGCGAAATTGCAGCAATGTCTCTGTGGATGAATTCAGTGCGTGGAGTTATTTTAGCGTTAATATTGACAAGTAGCGCAGCTCTAGGCGTGATCTGCGTATTGTCGTATATCAACTTACTCGATTGTGTAGGCATTCCTAATATCCTACTGTTATGCGCCCATGAAAAGCTACGTCCAGTTTATTTTTAATGAAGGTTTTGTTGAGTATAGCTGAAGCTGCCTTTGCGTGATGAAGGTTTTGTTGAATAAATTTTATAGTTGTTCTCTAGCCATTTCATATTTTTCCCCCCTTTTTTCCGTTTTATAGGCATAATGAGCTGCCTTTGGTTAGTCGGTGATTCACCGTAGACGGTCATCTTTGTTTGACCTTTTGTCTGAGCAGAAGGTGGGCAGTGTAGAATTTCCGTCATTCTTTGTTCCACTAATTCTTGGAGGACACTCATTCACACAAATTTTCGCATTAGCCGAGAACTAACCCAGCAAATGGAACCAAATTTGGCATATGGAGGTTTTTGAAGGAGAGATATGTTTCTATGGTGATTTGAGACTCTTCCGTCTCAAGGAGGGGGGAGGGGGTCCTTCAAACAAATGCAAACCATATTTCTGCATAACTCGAGTACTTCTAAAACAGCTTTTAATTTTAATAAAATTGACAGATAAGCTACAAAGCATTCATTGCTGCAGCTGCGCAACAGCACCGGATGCTTCAAGTGTCCGGTTCCTGTGCAAATTTATCCACTCTCAAATTAGTACTAATTTCTAACTTGATAAGGATATTATTTGTAGTTCCCCATCGTAATTATTGTGCTGCTGAGACACGCTAAGCCGGATGTTCCGTGCTTAACAATATGACAGTTTTAGGAAATATAATTTCAAATTACAATGCGTACTTATGTTTCCAGAATTCTGATGATCATCAGCACTGTCAGTTGCACGAATCTCCGAGTATGTATTCCTCAAATAAGCTTCATACTTTCCCAGATTTCGTTAAGTTTTTCGGTACTAAATACCGCTTTACTTATATTTCGAAATCCTTCGTAACATTATGAAATCTAAATACTTCAATCATGCTCATGCTCATGCTCAGTAAGTACCGCTTTACTTATATTTCTTCGAAATTCTTCGTAACATTATGAAATCTAAATACTCTGCTTGATAAAAATGGACGTTATTCCTTTCATTTCATTTGACAGCTCAGAAGAATGGTTGTATGGTGGTTGACATAACAGGAAATGAATACGTTTACTTAACTATGCATTGCAACTCAATATAAAAAATTGCATGGATGCTGCATACTCTGTACCGCAACTACTTATACAACATTCTATATAGCTATAATCACTAAGTTGTATAACGACTAAGGCCTTTTCCAAAAGCTATAACAAAGCTAACAAATAAAACTGTGTAGGAGAAAACATAATGATAATTCAAAAGCTCAACCGATTAATTTCTTAGCTTCATAAGCAAGCTGTGTAAGCGCAGACAAACATTGTTCGTATAAGAGCTTCTTCTTGTCAAAGTATGCAACTGAGTGCTAAATGTTGTGTGAAAGCTATGTTACATTACGCATAAGTACTGTATCGATTTTTTAGTTCTGCTTATTCAGCTTCACGTGCATTTACACAATTATAAAACAGCTTATAACTTATAAACTTCGGCTTAGGTAACTAAAAATGTTGGTTGGGATGTTGATAAGAAGGTTGTTTCCGATTTTAAACATTATAGTTTATTACATGTATCATGCAACAACAAAAAACATGATTAGTTCAATGTATTCAAAGTAGTTTCATTAAAATCCATTGTAAATTACAGCATATTTACCCTTGAGAAGGAAAAGGCCGTAAGACACCATAAATCGTACTCCTCTGAATGTATGCGCAGTAAACTGAAAAGTATAACCAAATAAAGTTTTTTTTTATAAATACTTCTGATGATTTCATTGAATTTTAAAATTCATTAAATTTTCCACTCTCAAGATTATCGTTTTTTCTGAACAAACGGATTCATTATTTCTGAGCAAATGCGTTTACATCGGGAATAACGCTGTGAAAATGATGGTTTCCCATAAATTAACGATGCTTATTAATCCCCTATAATATCCCTATTATGCAAATGCTTCAGGATGTCAATTTGAGTTTGTTTACCTTACCTGCAATCATACCCAAAACTACGTTCGTTTTGCCTTTGCTAAACCAAAATCCGACGAAGAGATTTTGAGACTTTTGTTCGCATGACCTAGAAACAAGTGTCACATGTAGGTTGGCCAGTAGGCGGAGTTTTCTAACAACCTGCGCATGGGAATTTCACACGTTTCGTTGTTTGACTAGCAGGTAGGCTTATAAGTCAAAACAATGGTATGGGGTAGAATGGCAAAATGATGATTTTTTACACGTTACCAACCAGGTTGCAATGCGCGCGAGGATATTAGAAAGGTTTTCCCCTAGATCGCGGTACAGATGATCCCCTGGGATTCCCTGCAAAAAAAGGAATGCAAGGTGTAGGTAGGCAGGACATTCTCCACATAAATACAGCATCGAAACAACGAACATCATCAGTTACTTCTCAAACTCACAGCATTTAACAGTATCAAGCTACGTGAACCATCTAAACATGAATCGTACATTGGCGTTAGTTCGGTTGCAAGGTCCATCCTACAAGAGTGTACTGCGGTCAGCGACAACGCAGAATGGTGATGTTCCAGAAATCACGGAGAACCAGCCAGCAGCCGTATGTGTGGATGACAGATCGAGAGCGGTCGGAACGTTCAAACCTGCCGCAGCAGGCGGCCTTCAGATTCTAAAAACGTGGACGTGGCAGACATTTTTACCGCCCAGGAGAAACGACTACGTTAAAATGGATTAGAATTAGATCATAATTGTATATAGTGTTTTAAGTGCATACAGGCTGGAAATTAAAGTTATACGGAAAATCAACACTTAGGTTTTTGAGTTACAACGAAAGAAAAAGCTCCCCGGTGGTATTTCTCTACGCTGATCTTTCATTCAGAACACGTAGCAGGCTGTGATATCCACCCGAACCGTCAAACTACTCCACCGTTCCGTTTTTAAGATCTGCATTTGAGTTCTCTTGCGCCAAATAGGTTCATAATATTCATATACAATCGAATGACTCCGTTAAAACGTGTTCCATAAAACACTATTATAGTTAGTAGTACATATCTTCGTATAAAAAAAAACCGCACGCCTTCGCATGGCCAAATTTTTGCTTCGATCCGATTTTCCGTTTAGCCAAAATACGATCAGCTGCGACTCATTGGCTCTCGTATTTACAGGATTTGCATTGACATATTTTTTTTTGTTCTTATATATCTAAATTATCACAACGCTAATCTATCCCATGTTTCGTGTCCGGTTTTATAGTAAGATTTCTTTTTCATGTATTGAGTTTCGCGATTTGAGTAGTAACCTTTAATTCTTTTTTTTGTGAACTGTACAAAAAATATCCTCTTATTTACTTCCGTCGTTCATCAAGGTTTTGCAAAAATAGTGGTTTATGTGGGGCTTGTGTTACGTTTTGGCTCTGAAAAAGCGATAATTTCTTCTGTTTTGCTTTAAAAAGGTACTTTAATTGCATATTTTGTGGTTGCTTTTTTAAGTGATTAGTGGCTTTGCGGTAGGTTCTTGTTTAGAATGTACATTTAATAGACTTGTTGCTCTGTGGCTATTGGCTAAAAGTTGAAGGCTGACCAGCGAATCCCAGCCGATGTGTTGTTAGCTTCTTGAGAAATAAATTGTTGGGCTGACACGAAGATAGATCGATGGTAAGCTGTTAACAGGAGTCATCATGCACACACTCATATCGGAGTCGTTCAGTATCGGAGATTAGTTTCAACTAGAGTGCGTGTAACAGAGAGTAACGGCAACTTAAAAAATGGACCAGCGATCATCTGCCATGTTGAGGGCATCTTCAGTGGTGGTCTATTTTAGGAACAACTTTCTACTTGATTTGCATCAGTAAAACTTGATTAGAACAAGCTAAAATATACCAACTTTGCGTTCCCCGCACCAGCGTTGTAGTTTTTGTTGTTAAACCCACCAGAAGTTTTTTTTTTTTCAGGAATCGCAGTTGTTAGCAAACGACGATAAATATTTGCTCTTTCGTTTGGCTGAGTGTGTGAATGCTTGCATTTCATTTAAACGATATTGGATAATGCTGCCCAAACGGAGAGGGTCACGTCTCCGAGGAAGCCGCAAAGTCGACCGTGATTTCTGTTCCGGGCATCAGAAGCTGTTCCAGGACTACTTTAGCGACACGCCAACCTACGAGAAGCTCTTTCTGGGTCGTTTCCGCATTCCAAGGGACATTATGCGACAACTAGAGACACCTGATTTTTTTTTTCAACTAAGTTGCGATGTTTCCAGGAAAAAAGGGAACTTTACAGAATTTAGGCTTGCGTCCCAAAAGTTCAGGCAATTTCCCTGAAATTCAGGGTATTTCCCAGAAATTCAGAAAATTTTCCATAAATCCAAGAACTTTATATGAGTTCAGGGAACTTCCCAGAGGTTACGGGTTCTTCCCAAATGTTTAGGCAACTACCCTGAAATTCGGGGAGCTTTTCAGAAGTTCAGAAAACTTATCAGAAGTTGTTAGGTGTTTCTCAGAAGTTCATGAAACTACCCATGATGTTCAGGGAACTTCCCAGGATTTCAGGCAACTTTCCAAAAGTTCAGGGAATTTTCCAGGAAATTAGAGAACATCTAATAAGTTTTAAAAAACTTTCCAGAAACTCATGATGCTGTGGTGGATGCACCCCTTACTACGCTTATGTTAGGAGAAGAATGGAATGTCGAACTCAGGCGACGGATGTTTATGCTTTAGAAGCAAAACACACTGAGACGGCAGTGCGATAAACTGCATTATGCTTACGCTGCGAAAAGGGGTTGTATCGCGCCACGCAGAATTATGTTTAAGAGAGTCAAATAAAGTATTCTTAATTGAACCATCAACCGTACCAGACATAGTTAATGATTATAACTGCCGACGATTAACCAGTAATCTGGGCCCTATAGCATTAAGGCAAAGTAGGGTAGTCAACCAGACTGCTGACCCTGAGGAGTTTTTAAAAAACTATCCTGAAGACTAACGGCTGCAGTATTTGCGTCCCCCAACACCGGCAGAGGTAGAGGTGAAGAAACTGATGAGCGAAAATGCTTCCCAAAAGTTCGAAAAATATCGCATAAATTTAGTAAACTTCCCAGAAAATCAGGGATCTTATCAAAAGGTCAGAATACTTCATAGAAATTCAGAAGACTTCCCACAAGTTTTGCGATTCTCTATGATGTTTAGGGAATATCCTGCAAAATGGAAACTTTCCAGAAAAACAACAAGGAACTTCCCAGAATTTAAAGATACTGCCCAGAAGTTCAGGAAACTTCCCTGAAATTCAGGATATTTCCCAGAAATTCAGAGAATTTTCCATAAATTTAGGCAGCTTCATATGAGTTCAGGAACTTTCCAGAACTTAAGGGTTCTTCCCAAAAGTTCAGGCAACTCCCCTGAAACTCAGGGAGCTTCCCAGAAGTTCAGAAAACTTATCAGAAGTTTTTAAGCTGTTTCTCAGAAATTCATACAGCTACACAAGATGTTCAGAAAACTTCCTAGAATTTCAAGAAACTTCCGAAAATTCAGGGAATTTCTCAGAATTTCAGGAAACTTCTTAAAAGTTCAGGGAACCTATGGAAAATTAGAGAACATCTCATAAGTTCAAAGAACGTTCCAGAAATTCATGATGCTTTTCAAAATTTTGCAAATCTTCCCAAAGGTCCAGAGAATTTCTCAGAAGCGCAAAAAACTTTTCAGAATTATAGAGCACTTCCCAGAAGTTCTGCGAACTTGTAGGAGTTCAAAGATACTTTCAAGAAATTTAGAAAACTTACCAGAACTTCAAAAAACTTATAAGGATTTTTTGAGTATTTTCAAAAGTTTAGGAAACATTCCAAGTATTTTTCCACAATTCAGAAATTTTTCCATGAATCCAGGGAGATTCATATGAGTTCAGGGAACTTCCCAGAAGCTAAGGGTTCTTTCCAAAAGTTTGAGCAACTTTCCTGAAATTCGGGGAGCTTCCCAGAAGTTTAGAAACCTTATCAGCAGTTTTGAGGTGTGTCTCAGAAGTTCATAGAACTACTCAAGATGTTCTGGAAACTTCCCAAACGTTCAGGGAACTTTCCAGGAAATTTGAAAACACCTAAGTTAAGTTCGAAGAACTTATTTGAAATTCATGATGCTTTTCAAAATTTTGCGAATCTTCTAGGTCCAGAGAACTTCTCAGAGATTCATGAAACTTTTCAGAAACACAGAGAACGTTCAGCAAACTTGTAGGAGTTCAAGGATACTTCCCAGAACTTCAGAAAACTTTCCAGAACTTCAGAAAACTTCTAAGGATTTTTTTAGTATTCTCAAAAGTTTAGGAAACATTCCAAGTATGTTTCCATAAGTTTAGGGAGCTTCCTAGAAGCTAGAGGATCTTCCCAGAAGCTCGAAAAACTGCTTTTTATCATCGGAGATGTACCAAGTGGAAGTCCAAATAACTTCTGGGAGTCTAAATCTGCTTCTTAAAGCTCCGATTGTTTCCAGAAAGTTCGAATCCTTAGAGTTTGAGCTGTTTAATGGAATAGCTGTAACTTCAAATGCGAAGAAAAATTAGTATTTTTTATTTAATTTCAACTACCCTTGGTTATCTCAAGTCAAGTTATTAGTACGAGACACTGAAGAAGTCTGCATATTGTAGACGAAAGACGCGTATCTGTCAAGATAAGCAAGAGTAGTTGGAATTAGATGAAAAATACTAATTTTTCTTCTCATTTCTAGCTCTAGAAAGTTGTTTCTATTCCATGGATGATCAGCAAACTTTTTGGAAGTTCAACCCTAGTTTCCAGATACGTTGAGAAATTTTCGGCAATTTAATGAACTTCTCTGAGTTTCCACCAATCTTGAAACTTCCAAAAAAATCATTCAACTTCCGAGAAGCTTACCCAACTGCTGTCTAGTTCATTATATTTCCACCCAATCTTCGAAGATATTCCGTTCATTGTTCATTGTAATTCAAAATATAATTTTGAAATAGTTCGTTCAGTTTCTACAAGCTTATATACAAAGTTCTGACCAATTCGAGTTACTGCCGAGAAGTGCATAGGATTATTTAAAAGGTATAGAATTTGCAGTTGAATGATATAATATTTAAAAACGATTCTAGGAAAGATCGAAAATATTTTGAACTTTTCTTCCGAGAAATACGAATTGAATCTATCTTCAAGATATCATCGGTTTCCCCCAGAAAGCTTATTAAAACTGCCAAAATAAAACGCATCCTCTATCCTATTTGCGAGTAGTAATAATGGCCAATACATCAATAACCCAATTGTTTACTTAACATACTTCGTTACTTTTCATTTTCGAGCAATCGAAGCACTATTCGGAATCAGAATTTTCCACCAAATTAGTCGTAGAATCCACAACAGTCAAAAATCGCGGAGCCTCCTCATTTGAACTAGTCAGCGGATTCCGGAAAATGCAATGGCTGTAAAAACGAAGAGAACCATTCACTATTAGCAACGGGAGCAAGTTGAGGTTATAATCAGCATTCGAGGTGAGCAACACCACTTTCTGCCCGGCGTCAGCATCCATTTTCGGCTAATAAATGTACCTCAGAATTTAACCAATAAAGTTAAGTTTTAGTTTAGTAAAAGTTGAAATTTTACTAATTAATTGTTATTATTGTTGTTATTAGTGTTTTCGAACGGTATTTTTCTAGTTTCAAATTGCTGCAAGAATAGATCAAAACTTATGTACAGATGCAAAGATTTTTCTGCGTTTAGCCATAAAAATAAATCCAAACCACGATTTGAACCACCGTTGAAGATGCCCTCATACTAATCCCCATTCCAAATCCTAATACAATCCTCTTTTGTCACAGTACGAGGTGCTTGTATCGCCAACATACACTTTGTTGCGTGACAGCTTGTATGCGGCATTAGGTGTTTTGCGATAGTGTGATTGTAGCATGAATTTGTTGAGTATGTTTATGCTCGTATGAAATAGCGACCAAAGTTTAGCGATTTGAAGTGTTTGAAAGTTGAATCGGAACTATTTGATTCACATCAGTTGAAGTTTATTTTTGTTTGATCTAGTAATCCTCAGAGTAGCTGCCATTCATTTGGATTGTGTGCATCATATTCATGTAAGAATATTCTATCTGGTGTAAAATTGATGTTTCGGGAAATACATAGCTTCTTCAGCAATAGTCCTTTAAAAACAGCAAATTTCATCGAATTTCAGCACCCAATAGAGCTGAAATTTTTCAACATGTTACATCCATCCACGACACGATGGCTGTCTTTGGACCAAGTTGTTAAGTGTATTCTTGAAGCTGGAAGTCTTAAAAGTATATTTCAGTTTTCGCAATGCATCAGTGGACGCCAAGCTAGATGAAAATATAAAGAGCGTCTCAGCGATCCAATTAACGGGTTGAATCAACGTTTTCAACCTGACAAGCCAATGGTGTACAAACTGAAAACAGGACCTAGCAAATTTCTACAGCTGAATTTCTACATATGCTGCCTTGCTGGTTTCTGAGCACAAACCTCAAATATTAGGACTTCAGGCGTGAAATTACTAATAATCGTTGGCTCCACTGGAACATTCATTGGTTGACAATTTGAGCGTTGTTTGTTTTGTTTTTTTTTGTGTTTTTCAGTTTTAAAAACGTGAAACGATAATCCCAAAACTATCCAGCTTTATTAAGTTTTATTAAATTTTTAATAAAAATTTAAAAAAAAAGAGGAAGCAATAGGTTTCAAATTTTAGTCAGGTTTATGAGAACCTACACAGCTGCTTTATAACGATCTTAAAACCTTGTTTTCTAAAGTTCCTTTTACTCTTATCGAAGGTTTTATTTTGACTTTATGAACTCATAAATGCTGTTTTGAAATGCCGTTTTAAGACTCGTTCAAATTATCTTATTAAGGTCAGTTGAAAAAGCATTTTAAAACCATTTTGCCTCTAGTAAATGCATTGAGCGGCAAATTGGCATTGATGGAAGTCACCAAATGACCAAATAGTTTTATAGTAGCCATTGCGAAGATAAATTGGCTTTTTGGCAAAACTGTAATTTCCATATTTGTTTCAATTTTGTTTTTGTTGATGGAATCTACCAGAATCTCGGAGGGGCATTTATTTTCGGTTCTTATCGTGCCAATATTCACCATAACATTAAATGCGCATATGATTCGGAGCATGATACGCTATAGAAAAACTCAGTTTGTTTTGGATATTTTGATATCAAACAAAATGTCCCGCTAGAATAAAACTGAAAACTCACGGCATAAAACTAAAATTGTTATTTGGGCGACGAGTATCGTCCAGTGATAATAGCGTTGCAGAACTCGGGCATAGCTATACCGGAAGACGCCATCAAAACGAAACTTCTGGAAAATTTGGTCAGTAGTTGGGGATCTTCCCAAGGGGCCGAAATGCCGGAAGTGAAGCAAGGACGGTCATATAGCGAAGGACAACGCGTTTTGGACTACATTTGGACCGGCGAACTATGAAGTTTGGAACTTCGACTCTGGTGCTAGTGCCCACATGACCCGTGAAAGTAAGTTACTCGAGAATGAGAAGTCCTCAAGTGGTATTGTGGTAGCGGCCAACGGAGGATGTATGTCAACCCGATGAGATTTCCATTTAAACTGACTCGATCGTAGTCTGATGCGAACCCTTTTGAACGCGCGAGTTTCCAGCTCATCGAAGGCACACCCCTAGTCACGCCAAGCGACACGAGCAAATCGCTTTCCACCAGCAGCATTAGGTCGGAACCATCATCAAGGAAGGCGAAGGTGTTGATCGAACCATTAGTTCCGTGTAGGATCACTGGAATGATTCGAAGGGAAGCTAAGGAGAAGCCAAATGCCGATGTGTGTGGTTTCCACCCTCTTGGGCCGATAACCCTGACGACTTTTGGGAACCTGGAGCAGCGAAATTGGCAGTCTTCGATATCGGTATTTAAACCTCCACACGCCCGTCGTCCGTGACTGAATAAGCAGTTCTGACACAGACCTAGTGAACAATTCGTTTCCAGCGATCGTCGACATGAAGTTGCTTAAACGGATAGCTTTCGCGAACTCGGTGGCAGCTCTTGTTGCAGTGGATGCCATTTTAAAGCTTCGTTGTTTTCTTAGTATTGCTAGATGAGTCTCCCCGTTTGCTAAATGTCTCCGATGCATGAGAATCGACGAAACCTTTCTGCTTCGGACGGCAACGAGTACCGCAGCGTTTCTCGTCCCGCTTGAACTTCACAACGCTTGTAGCATTTTGTACCAGAGCCGCCATATAATCGCCAATGGTATTGTGGTCCACGTGTTGGAATCCGCACTTGTAGCCTGTCCACATCATCCGGTGGTCCGCGGCAGGCTTGACCACTACAGTTCCTGAAGGATTTCGTTGGCGGTCTCAATATGATCGTCTTCTGAAGCGCATTCGGAGTGTTTCGAACACCAGCGGTACTGCTGATGGTAGCACTAAACGACTGCGCACTATTTCTAGCGCTGCCTTCGGTAGACATCGCTGTAAACGAAGTACAGAACGTCCATCCGTATATGCACAAGCTTCGATGGTGTAGCGGTAGCTAGAGATGAAGATCGGCCAATCAGCGGAGAATCGAGGAAGTTTTTTAGTCAGTGACTGCATTGCCGCTAGCTCTTGTTGAACGTAGTAGTTCGTGGCTGCGAATCATATGATTGTGCTGATGTTCGTACACTGGTTGAGTGCAAAAACATCAATATTTACCTATCAAAAAAGACCGTTTATTATTGGTCGCTGTGACAACCGCCCCTACCGCCACCGTCGAGTTACCGCCCAAACACAATGATAACGGAAAACGGCAATTTTGACAGTTTTTGCAAATGTCTTCGATGTGTCTAATTAGAATCGGCTTGGATGTAGCCTGTTTTCTTTCCGACAAGCAAGCATACTCAGATCGGGCTTTGCCGTTTTCCGTTGCCGTTATCATTGTGTTTGGGCCATTATGTTACAAGCAGGCTCAAGCAGACAGTCTGTTGTTGGTTTGGCTGTGTTGCTAGTAGTCACTATAGTCACTAGATTCATAGTCTGGCGAATACAACGACGGGAGCCAATTTGAACTGTCACTTGGCGGAGCCAATCGAGCATATCTCGAGTAATTCATGTTCCTGGCCTAAAAGCCATTTGTAAATAATGACTATAAATATCGATTTCTCTTGAATCTTAAATCACTCTCGTGAAATAAAAGCAGCATTTGGTTGAAGTAAGTTACACCAATGTTAGTTCTACCATATGGAGTAGTAGGATATAGAGGAATTCTCGTGAATCGTGAGAAATCAACGTTTAAAGTTATCGTTCAGAAATGGCTTTTAGGCCCTTAACATGAATTACTCGAGATATGCTCGATTGGCTCCGCCAACTGACAGTTCAAATTGGCTCCCGTCGTTGTATCCGCCAGACTATGAATCTAGTGACTATAGTAGTCACTGCTTTTTCACATTTCTTCGTTAGTGACGAAGTTCACGTTTGCAGTCGTTTATTTTGAATATCAGTTTGAAATGAAGTGCAAAGTGAAAAACTGTGGTCACATTGATGTGTCACACTAGGGTCTCCATTTTCAAAGGTTCCCGAAGGATCCAATCGTTCGCCGAGAGTGGGTTAAGGCCTGCATTAGGACCGCATGCGAGAAGACATTCTCTTGCTCAAGCTGTCTCCACACAGCAGAATTTGCAGCGTAAGCATCAATGAAATTCAATGAAACCTCATAAATTAACGTTAAGTTCCATGCCGCTTCATAGTCCGAACGGCAAAAGAAATGCCAATGAAACTTGGAATATTCCAATTGCCGTCACTCCGCTAGATGAAGAGTGACAGGAAATAAAGGTGGTTGAGAACATTGATAGTGATGAGAATAGTGGAAAAGGCTATGCTGCATCAATAGAGAATTTCCGGAATTTGAAATTGTTGAAAACATTGAACAGGTACCTATGCTGGGAGGAGATACTGCCTCACAGTCTAGTATAGGAGTCGAAATTTTTCGTTTGAGAGAGCAAGTTACCAAGCTTAAGAGGTAGTTTGCTAAATATTCGATTGGATGGAATGTTCATTGAATCGCATCTTCTACTTAAGATTCATTCGTCGTTGCAGAAGCCGCTATGGCAATCTGGTTGCATGAATGAAAAAAGATGATTCGGACGTCGTTGATTCGAACTTATAGGAGATTGTTTGTAAAAAAGTTTTCACCGACGATCAATTGAAGCTTCTCTCCAGAAATGTTCGTCCAGTGGAGCAGTGGTCGGAAGCAACGTTGATGGATTCTCAAGGTGGCTACGACAAGCTAATAAAAAGCGGCTTTGCGCTGCCAAAAAACACTGCTCCGTCGAATTGCAGACGTCCACTTTCCTCCAGGTATAATTAAATCATTCTAATGTTCGGTAACAGTTTTAGTTGATGATTTTGATGAATTTAGGTAGCCCTAAGGTGAATCGCTGTTCCATATATTTTTTCCTATCTTTTATCTCCCTCTCGCAAACTTACGCAAACTTTCAAATTGATAAATTTCGATTGTTAGTGAATGAACATCGAATCGAACACTATCAGATTGCTCACAGCAAGTAAGTATAAAAACTGATGTGATTAAATATTTAATATCTATTACAGAATCAGAGTTATGTCAATTCTAAATGTTGAAGAAATGGCTGCCGTCGAGAATGCTTCAGCGTATGCCGTTAAAGAACTGCTGAAATTCAAAGTGGCTGGCATGGCAGAAATTGAGCGGGATTGAGGAATGGTTCTCGAGGAAATGAGCATCGACGAAGCAGAAAACGGGTGTGCACGCGTCTAAAGGCTTGGTTTTGATGCTTGTTGTATTTGCGGAACGGTGGAAGCAAGTGGTCGCATACGAGTTTACGAAAGCATCAATTCTGCTAGCGCAACTAAAGAAGCTAGTGTTGTCCGTTATTGAAAAATCGGAAGAGATTGGCGTGCGAGTACAATTCATTACCTCTGACTCCGGTTCCGAAAACCAAAAGATGTGGAAGGACATGGGGCTGAACATCAAAAACCAGAATATTCTAGCTGATATGGAACTGTAACATCCCATCGACAACAGCCGGAAGCTGGAGATCGTGCCCGATCCAGTCCATGTTTTAAAAAATGCAATTCATGGATGGATCACTGATAGATTTCTCGTCGTTCCAAAATGGTACGTCGATAAGAATGGCCTTTCAGACAGGGAATCAATTGAGAAAGGCTCATAGGTTATCTCCAGCCGATGTGGCGTTCGATGTTCCTGTTTCGTCTGTCTACAAAATGAAAGTATCTGACGCAACAATATATTGCAATCGAGCGGGTGCTGCTGTGCTACGCGTAGTGGATTCCGAGAAAAACCGACCTGAGCTGCTAACCACAGCATGCTGCATTGAGGGCATGTGAGACTGGCACGAAACAATCAACAATCGTTCGGGAAATCATGCGCTGCGCCAATCAGACCCAGAAGCTTTACAGGTAAGGATAACATGATATCATTAAAATATCGATACGTTTACTTCAAAGCAGTAGCGAAAGAAAGTATCGATACCGGGAGAATATCGAATCAAGCTTATCGATAACTACGGGGATCAAATGAATACTTTTATTTTAGTTCAAAGTAAACTACTGAATTTATCTAATTTGTAAAACTGAATTGTAGGCAATGCTAACAACGCTAGTATTAAGCAAACAAAATGATTTCATTGGGATATCCAAGTTCGATTGACCGGCACGCACGTTTGTGTTTTTTGCTCTCGCGATTGCCCGTCTGGCTCGCAAATTATCTACAAGCCAGGAAGGTTTGCAAGCTTCCCCCGTTGGTCGAATTGCTGTGGCAAAAATATAACTTATTTTTCTTAATAGAGAGACCGATATTTTCTTGGGGGAAGTTGTAGATCTACTCAAAATATGGAACTTTGTCCAATACAAAATAAATCAAGTAGTTTTGGAAATATCAGTCATTTTTGGCGACAACCTCTTTAAAATTGGTTTTTATTACTTAACTTTTTATATATACATTTTTCATGCAAACTATGGTCTGAACAAATGTCAAGAACATAAAATTAAATGTTTTGTTGAAGACAGCATGTAGATCAATGAATTTCTTGCAAAGTTAGAGCACTTTTTAACTTCATTTTACCGCAATGTTGACTGCATATAGGGGAGAAGGTGGCAAACTGCGAACCAAGAACAGCTTTTTAATTGAAACTAAGACTTGGTTCTTTGAAGTAGTCAAGGTATGATTAGCGCCAATTCATAAATGAGTACAATCACTGGATAATTTACTTGCGGTCCTTAACTTTTTCTGAATCAGGTCCACTGCACCGCCATTTTTTCACATCCAACTTATAGCCCACGTTAGGAAAATATTCAAAAAATCTGTAAAAGGTATTTAGATCTAGGATTGATTGCATAACAAAACGTTAAATGTTTATTAGGTACCTTATCTTCGGATGAAGAACGGATAATACAAACTGAAATACTTCTTCATTTATTGGTCGAAAAGAACCCTTGTGATGTTGTTCTTTTGGGTTGGTGTAGCCTTACAGATATTAAATAGCTGTGCTGATTTCGTACTTGTCACAGCATTTACAACCTTTCCATCGATCATGATCATATACAGTATATAATAGACCCGGAAAAGACGGCTGTCTATTTCGAACTATGTTGGTCGAAGGTTTTTAATCTGACCATCCATATAAGATTGTTCTCTCAGAGTTATATCAGTCGTCGTGTAAGTCGGTGTAGGGTTTTGAAATAAAATGTTGGACTCAGTTTCAGCCCTGACTGGAGCGATGGACTTTAAGAAGATGTTTGCGTCCGTTTTGGTGCAATCTTCACCATCAGCATACTTTTGTTTGTATTGACTGTGGCCGGTACTTCCATCACGTCCCCATTCCATCGTGAGGATAGCGTTCATTAGTTCTGATTCCGAATAATCGTCTAATGGAGTTGCTTCCAAAATCCGCTAGGCAGTGTGATCTAGAAGCGCTTGTAGCTTAATTTCAGCTACAGTTTCCTCGATCTGGAAAAAAGCATTCTGATGGATTGCAGGTTTTCTTAGCAGTAAGAACTCTGTCATAGCTGGGGTAAAGGTCACAGTTTCGGGTATTGGCTTGCGTTCGCAACTGATTATAATCATATTTACTCAGGCTCAAGTCAACTATTAAAGCAACCGCATCAAGCGCGCTGTACAGAGCAATAGATTTGGGTTTTATCTTGTTGATATGATGGGGCACATCATAAAGAGCGGATTCCGCTTCCTGTCACAATGAACGTGTAACATTTTTTGCTCAGCATTGTTGAGCGTAATTGGAGCAATTCTTCTGTGTCGTAATTTGTACGAAGGTCCATCGTTTTCTTTCGCCTAAAGATCTCAGAACTATCCTTAAAAGAAAGTGGTTTACGTCCACGCTTCGAGCATTCTCTGAAACCGAAGTAGCATCCTGTGATCCATTGAAATATTCATTGCATTCATTAGTGATACCATTATAATTTATAACCGGGCAACACCCGCTTTCGTTTAAGATCGAAAACAACAAGCACCGAATTGGGAACCACTGGTCATTAGAAGATGCTAGAAAAAATAATGCTAAAGTAATGGGCTATAGAACTGGAAACTGCTAAAATGCGACACCTACAAAAACAAAAACATATTTTAAAAGCGAAATGACTTTAAATAGTAGTAGCTGAATACTTATTTGTTTCCTTCTAGGTAGTTCATACATAGTAAGGGCCTTCATGGAGGAATGAAGCGTCCTTGTTTTATCGAAGACAACATACACCGAAGAAGACTGGCTGTTCCGACTTTTGGATGCTAACATAACACTAAGGAACATCTCCGATTTCCATTCCAACCCCGAACCATGCTGATGATCGCCGAAAAGTTTCGACACACAGTTCGAGTTGATTAATTGACCTAACTGAACTGGCAGTCTCCTTCACATTCGCTGTCTAATTTTTCCTAAAATCTTCAGTGAAAGTTCTACCCTAAAATCCTACATAACACTTCTGTATTCACTCTTTCATATTGATGCGATTAATTGCTATATTTCTTCCTATATCACACACCGTTTTCAATTCTATCCTAAACTAGTGGCGGGTGCCTAGTAATTTCCTACCATCATGAGTGGAGCATTATGCCTTCAATGTCGCAAAATTCCAAAACTGAGATGTGCTCTTCTAATGCAAAACCGCGTTGCTAGTCTACTAGTTCTAAGCATTTTGGGAATATCGTCGACACTACAATACAGTCCATAGAAACAACCAATCTGCTCGAATTGAACCACACCTGGTTCGCTCTTTTTCTTATGGCACATGAGTTGTTTAGAAAATGTTCCTACCAATAAGATTCGTTACTCACTTGATTCTCAACCAGAGGTTGATAATAGAAAAAAAAATGTCCACCACGAATCACTGTTTGATAAATTCATCTCGTTTGACCTACTTTTTACAAAATTCGTTTCCAATCCCAGCGATCCTAACGGGTTTCAATCCCGGCTCTAAAAGAGAATCTAAGTATAGTGTTAGTTTTAAAAAACATACTTACACAACGAGTGCTGCCGCAGTCTGGGAAAAAAATTCTTCTACATACTAAAAAATATAGCCTCTCGCCGCCTAGAGATGGTTCCGACTCCGGCCGTTCAGTATCAGCGGTTTGCTGCCGCCGCCGCTGACGATCGTTGGCGCCGGTTCCGGACCGTTGCCGTTCGTGTTCAGCAGATCGTCCGTGCTGAGCACCAGGGTTTCGATTTCGTCGTCCTCGTCATTGTCCACGTAGTCATCGTCGCAGCCCACCCGGAGGACGTCCGAGTGCACGATGTGCGGGGCCTCGTTGAACTCGTCCAACTCGTCCATGCCTGGAAAAGGGACATTAGATCGATCGGTTTCGATTTGGTTGGTTTGAAGAACACCTACCTGCATAGTTGGACCCGGTTAGCAAAAGGTACTGGCCGGCGCGATTTGGCCACAGCAATCCCATCATCACGCAATACGCCAAACAGTCGGCTGAATTTGTTATTCCTGAAATAGAAACGCCCTTCTAGTTACTCATCGAATGAATTCAACTCAATCTCCCATCTACCTAATAGTAACTTATATCGCCACAGCGGATTCACGTTCACCGCAATAATTGCCACGATTGGCAGATAGATGAACCACACCAGACTGGAAGCCCCGAAGTGCAGCAGAAAGTCCAGCTTCTGCGTCGAATGTTCGTATTTCATCGTGATACGAAGTTCCCACAGGAACCACAGCATCATGGTTGACCTGGCAGAGAAACTCATATGTACAATCGCAACATGAATCGTTGAAAATACGACCTACCTGCACGCAAGCACTAACCACCCGGGCCACGTTTGATACTCGTCAATGTCGGAGATTATATCTACTTCCGTCTGTGAAAATGAAACGGTAAATCAACAACTAACCACACCAATTGCGCATCGATCTCATACCCGGTTCCAAATATACAGCAGCACGTGTATTGCACAGTAGGGAATCCAAATGACCATCAGCAGAATCCAACTGCTGACGGAGATTTGCATCCGCGTAACCGCCCAGCCCTTGGCCAGCAGCAACAAAATTAACATAAATGAAGTCTGCAACGAAACGTCAACTGTCAATCCAAAGCCCCTTTTAAACCAAATCCAAGACCAAACCTACCCTACTGAAGATGTCGAAGATGTCCCCGGTAATGGCCAGATTTTCGTTTCCAACACCATTCATGGCATAGCGAACGGTGTGCGTCAGCAGCAGGCAAACGCTGATGAACTCCAGCAGCAAGCTAACGGTGAAAAGCCGCGTCACCGGATGTTTCTGCACCCGCACGGCGTAGATTTGCAGCGGAACCATCACCAAGTAGATGACGAAGAAGATCAGATACATCTCCAGCGTGTTTTGCTGATCGAACGAAAAATGGAACAGCAGCGGGTTGAAGAACGAGACGCTCTGCCGGTTGGGATTCCCATTCACCAGCAGAATGTCAAACTCGATCTCCGGCGGTTCGCTGTGGTACTTCCGATAGTCATAGTGATGCCACTGGCAAGTGCTCACATTCTGATAGCAAGCAACCATCGAAATGTACCAAAATCTGAAAGAGCAAAACAATCAAAACTACCCATCAGACTCCCTATCAAACAGAACCCTCACCTCGGAACATTGGGATCGCTGATCACGTAGGTAAACTGACTGCCAGCCACCACATTCTCCGGACTGTCCTCGTCTGCGCACAACCTCCCCGCTCGCAGGAATCCTCCGCAAATAATCCGCTTCCGCCCCTTGTTACGCTTACTGTTGAAAGCCACCTTATCGAGCTTGTCGAACATCCGCTGGCAGGCCACATCCTGATCGAAATTGTTCCGATTGGCATAGTACTCCAGGAAGTTGTGCTTATCCAGCACGGCCAACGTAACCGGAACGGTGAAATTTACCCGCGATGTCACATTCCCATAGATGTATCCAAACGTATCCGATTCCGTATTTTGCTGCGAGTGTTTCTCCGTCTTCTGGAAGCCGAACTTGATCAGGAATCGAAAGAACTGATCCACCGTAAACGTTCCCCGCAGATGGGCTCCCTCCGACGGTTGACTACCGCCCATCAGTCCGACCACCAGCAACACCACCCCACCCCAAAACCACTGTCCCGCAAAACTCATTTCGCGCACTCTCACCCCCGCACGTAACCGGAAAAACCTCCAAATCTCGGCTGACAAGGTCGCACTTCGTCCTATTCGCGCTCTCCGCAACCTCCGCAACCTTATCTAGAGATATTTACCCGCCCGTCTTTTAATTGATTTAACAGAGATCAACACCGATAGTTGCACTCACTTTGCCAGCGACACTGATCCCCCCTCTCGGGCCACGACGGCTAAGCACGACATATTTCCCTACCCTTAAAGCAATTTCCGCACTTTCTCAACGCTGAACTCTTTTCACTTTAAGCTTTTCATGCCATGATGGCAAACCCAGGGATTAAAACTCGCTGCCAATCACTCTTATTTTCTGCTGAGGCTGCATCAGCGCAATGCAAGCAAAATACACAAAAAAAAACGCGACAAGATTGTTGACTTGTGGTTGGATATTGCGATGAATGAGAATGTGAAGCAATTCGAAACGAATGACAGGAGAATGATGCAACAAAGCAAAACAAAACAAAGTCGAGGCGGGATTTTTCTTTTACGGAAGCGCCCAATGCTATTCAATTTACACTGTGAAAATAGGCCATATGAATAAAAACGAGTAATTACTCACAAGCAAACCAGTTTGAGTAAAGTAAACTGTTTGAGCATTTGCTCAAATTCGTATGCATAAAGTTGTACTTTACTCGGAGTAGGTTCGAATTTCGAATATAGCATTTGCTCCGTCAAAACAAATTTCTCTTGCTATTCTTAGGTACACGCAGAAAAAAATACCGCCACAACAAACATAGTCCAGCTAAATCCAAACATACATCTTTTTTATTCTGGCCGCAAACATAAACTTGCTTTATTTCAATCATATTTTATGTTTAAAACCAAGTATCATCGATGTTTGAAATAAAAATCATGTTATGCTCATTTTAAACATATTAATGATAAGAATAAACGTACAAATGTTTGAACCTAGAATTGTTTTTAGAAAATGTTTGGATTATTTTGGTTGCGTTCCAAATTTTATTTATTCTATGCATCTGAGTTAGTTCTGGTTGTGGCAAGAATGCCAACAGGTTCCAAGAACCGAGCAAATAATCTACTGATTAATGTGATGATTGGCTCATGTTGCAACGGCGAATGCTTGCCTCGGCCTCACATTCTGGAGAGGGAAGTACTCGTTAAAATTCCAGGTGAATGTATTGTTGAAATTAACATGCTTTGGATTTGATTCAAAAATTATTATTTTTGTTCGAAACATCCTTTCTATTTCCTTTAAATAATTTTTATGTTTCAAGTTGAACATCGACAGTTTTAATTTGAATGGACGAAATTTTTATCGGTCCAGAAAAAAAAGGATTGTTGGTAAACAAAAAAAAAATGTCTGAAATATCAATACGGGAAGATGTCTGACGATTCCTTCAACGAGGAGTATCTGGAGGATCAACAGAATCACAGTAAGTCTATTTTATTTACCATGGAGGATAGTTGATATTGTGAGGATAGTGAAAATGAAAATCAGAATGTCCGTTCAGCAAGTGATGATAAAAATTAACAACAAGACGCAAAGTAAAGTCGGACCGGAAGTAGATTGCAAATCGAAAAATTATTCTGAACGAATTGGAAAGAAAGTTTTTCCAGTTGATGGAAGGCTATGACCTTAGTAAGCTCTATGAACTTTTAAAATTAGTTTTTCTGTTGTGATGTAAATTTAAACCATGTTGTGATTGTTGTTGTGTAAATCAAACCATGCATATAAATCGTTTCCACAAAAATATTTATTTGTTACTTGAAATCCGAGATCACCAAAAATACTTCATCCTTTGTATAATTGATAATACACCTCCTCGATGTTCAGAATTATCTTCCAAGTATGTTTGAGCAACAAAGTTCACATTTTCTTCATAAAAAACCGCGGAACACACGATTCTGTTGGTTCGATTTCAGCTGAGTATGCTCAACAGGTGACTCAAGATTTTGTGAGCATTTACTCAGATTATACTTTTTATTCATATGGATTTGGATGCTCGAAAAGTAAATACTCAAATTCTCGCTTTTGTCATATCGATGTGAGTAAATGCTCAAGTAAAAGGTTTGACGTACGCATTTGAGCAAAGTAAAACTTTTACTCACTTTATGCATATGACCTAATATTTAAAAAATATGTTAGTTGCACAGCTTTGGGATATTTTATTGAGGAATCCCGTAAAAAAAATTCTCATAGATTTACAATTAAATGTATTGTAACCATACGATAGAATCAATCGTGTGTAAAATTGACTATGTTGTTCATGACGATAAGATAACAATAAAAGTTATTGTTTCCACAATAGAATCTAATGTAAATTGCGACATCGACAATAGAATCAGGGGGTTGTTATGTATCTTAACTATAGAAAAAATCGTTTTTCTCCGAACAAATTTGAGTCAATTACTATTGATTTTATTGTTTCACATTTGTTGAAAATTCTAGCATATAGGGTGAATAGAAGATCTATTGTTATGACAATATTCATTTTTCATTTACCTGATACATGAACAATAAGATTCATGGTCGGCAATAGATTTATATGTTACTTTATATTATTTTATTGTAATTGTATGGTTATTTTTATGCGGGTAATCCAACTTGAAAAAAGAAGAAGACAGTGAGTGGTGATAAATCTGACAGCTCCCATATTAACGTATAGGACGAAACTTTTAAAATGCTTCTAGAAAAATCAAATGAAATTCTAATTAAAAGCGGTTTGTTGTATGATGTAATTTCATACGGTCAATTTCATACTATTTCTATCGAGGGGGGAGACAACTTAATCTTGCATTAATTTTAATGCCAATACGTTGAGTATTAGTGAAAATAATAAAATTATAATATCATTATACCATAAACTGTCATGATATCATAAACTGTCAATACAATGCTATAATTTTATTAACAGTAAAGTTATCGCGCATGGTGTGCTTTTTGTTTAATTTGTTGACGTACGGCCGAGTCGTCACCTGGTGGCAAGTCAATGTCGTTCAGCTTAGGTCCGGCACATCGAGCAGTTTACTTATATTGGAAGCAAACATATTGTAAACATTGCTGAGCACGTGGGTGATGACGTCAAACTACCATAACATTCCATACTGTGAGCTGATAGTTAAATGCAAATGAGTGACTGTTAGTTGAAAAACGATCATTTACTTAAATTCGGAATTATCGCAGTAGGCTTTGAAGCTAGACAAAAAATATGTTCTGCAAAGTTTTTTATAATAATAATTTCTAAAGGGTGATACGGTCAAAATTTGGTCAAGGGAAAACGCGTGTAAATCGGTGAAATCGTTTATTTAAAAAATCAAATTAAATTTCTTTTTCAAGTTCAATTAGTATAAAATTCAGGAAAAATATTCAGTTAGGCTTCCGCTTTTCCAAATCCGAATTGCCGGGCCTTACGCTTGACCCCTGCCATCAGATTTTGTACAGCCACCTTGTCCACCTTCTTCGCCGCAGAAAGCCAGTTTGCCTTGAACTGCTGCTCGTCCTTAGCAGTTTTTTTGGTCTTCTTTTAGGTTCCGCTTGACAATAGCCCAGTATTTCTCAATTGGGCGGAGCTCTGGCGTGTTGGGAGGGTTCTTGTCCTTGGGAACCACCTGCACGTTGTTGGCGGCGTACCACTCCATGGCCTTTTTACCGTAATGGCAAGATGCCAAATCCGGCCAAAACAGTACGGAACAACCATGTTTCTTCAGGAAAGGCAGCAGACGTTTATTCAAACACTCTTTCACGTAAATTTCTTGGTTGACAGTCCCGGAAGCTATTAAAATGCTGCTTTTCAAGCCACAGGTACAGATGGCTTGCCAAACCAGATATTTCTTTGCGAACTTTGACAGTTTCGTGTGCTTGAAAATATCTGCTACCTTTCCCCTTCCTTTTGCCGTATAAAACTCCTGTCCCGGAAGCTGCTTGTAGTCGGCTTTGACGTAGGTTTCGTCGTCCATTACCACGCAGTCAAACTTCGTCAGCATCGTCGTGTACAGCCTCCGGGATCGCGCTTGGCCGTCGTATTTTGTTTATCATCGCGATTTGGAGTCACTACCTTCTTGTAAGTCGATAGTCCGGCTCGTTTTTTGGCTCGATGCACGGTTGTAGACGATACACCCAGCTTATTTGCGGCATCTCGGAGAAATAGGTTAGGGTTTCGCTTGAAACTACCGGCAACTCTCTTTGTCGTCTCAGCGGCTTCCGGTTTTCGATTTCCCCCCGATCCAGACTTCCTGGCTGTCGACAAACGTTCCCCAAACACTTTAATTACATTTGTAACGGTTGATTTGGCAACTTTTAGCGATTTTGCCAACTTTGCGTGCGAGTAGCTCGGATTTTCGCGATGCGCGAGCAAAATTTTGATACGCTGCTCTTCTTGCTTGGACGGCATTTTGACAACTGAAGAGTGAATTCCAAAATCAAAATAGAGCAACATTCTACACACACACACTTTCAAAATGAGGGGTGTTCAGGTTTTTTAAATGTAAAATTGAAAGAAATACGTCAAGTTGATATTGACCAAATTTTGACCGTATCGCCCTTTACAATTTTGCTGAACATACCATCTTACGATATTGGCTCAAAAAAAAGTTAGAGTATACGCCACTCTTGCGTTTAATGCAAGAAAACAATAATTTCATTCAAATTGTAGTACATGGCACTTGTGTGCAACAAGTTCTCAGAAGTAACCAAAGCTCTAATACCACAAATTTCCATTGAAAACCTCATGTCCACCTAAAGTAGTTTACTGGACCACTGTGCGTTGGGTCAACCAAATTCCATGGCACGCAGCGATATACAATGCAACAAGCTCTGCTTCAGTAGGCGATAAAGAAACTGTTGGTTGTTTCCTTATCAATCAGCTGACCATGTATCCAAGTACGCGAAAAACGTACCCGTATCAATGAGCGTCTGTCAATGAGATCGTTACTTTAATCCATGTCAGACGAAGCACTCGGGTTCGCGAGTTGTATCATAGGTTCTTGACATCATAAGCATCCCGTATTTCAGCAATTTCGGCATTGTAAAGTTAAACAATCACTACGTATTAAATTAGCGAGGAATGACTATTTTTACGGCAACGATAAACTCTATTTGAAGACCGATACTTGTTTAGATTTAGGCAACTCAAGCCTCTGTAATCTCAACAGTTTGAATAATGTTTCCATTAACGAATCCAATATAATCCTTAATCAAAATAAAAATAAAGGAAATTAACCCAACAATATTATTATTTGACGAAGTGAACAACATGCTCCTTTCAATACATGGAGAATTTTGCTAAGGAATTATTACAAACTGGGTTAAAGGTTACAAAGCGAAACATCGACTCCTCAATCGATATCCACACGTTCAGAATAGTTCACCAAAAATTTGGAACACCTGAAGAACAAAACAAAAGTCATCCATCAATGGCTAATAGTCGGAGGATTTTCTTTTCAACTTTCATGACTATAATCGTTGCAATTCACACTATTTTTAGTTACAAACATCTTCGAATCTTCTTTTTGGAATTGGCCACGCTTAATGCTAGCTTAGTGGATTAGTACCAACTAGTAAAGGTAGTCACCGTACACAACTTGATGAAAAGGATCACACAGTCCATTTAGATTGAACTCGACCTTCGCATTGCAGATGTGTCCGTGGATATCTTGCAAAACTGCTGGGAGATATTTTCCACCATATGATTCGCCGGTTACGAAGAAGCTGTCTCTGAAGCTCTGGGAATAACTGCGCAAGTATTGCATAAGTGCAGTTTGTTGTCTGTTATTTGCGTTTATGGTGCTATAGCCTTCGTCATGATTAGTGAAGCTGAATCATATGCCTAGTCGAAATAGATCAGATAATGATACAGATGGTAGAAGTACTTTTTGGAATGCAGCTGCAGTTTTCCTTCGACGGAGCATGGTCGTTTTTTTCATTCGAGTCAAACTTCTCGTCTACCGTTAGTTCACCCGAGAAGCTTTCGATTTCCGCAGGAATGGCAGCGCTTATCATTTTACATTACAACCGCGATGCGAAACTTTATTTGATGCTGATAACGCGGATACGGGTTAGCAAACAGCTCGGACAAATGAAAATATTTTCCCGGAGAAACAAAAAGGACAGCACGGCTTTGGCAGATGACCCGACTCGTTTTGTTTCTATAGCATTGTTGCCAGCACTACTACAGAAAATAGATCACGGCAAAAAAAGTGATCCAAAACATGCATTATTTGGATCAGTTTTCTTGGTAGATGCAAAAATTTAAATCAGATTGTGGTATAAAAGCCAATAAAGAACGCCGCGGTACCAACAATCAATATGTAACTAGCGATTTGAAATTGGTTCACTGTTGTAGAACCCCTTGGTCCGAATTACACCTTGAAGCCAGCACCTTGTTATACATATTTGCGCCTTTGTTTTGATTTGCTGTGTTATTTTGACAGAATATTTGAGAGTGTGTTCATGTGAGTTCATTATAAGGGGTGCATTATTGAGCTTGGGACCGAGCTTGGGACGATGTTCTAGTACTGACTGAGCCAAGAAAAAAATCGTTTTTGTATGGGACCTACTGGTCTTAGAGTTAGTCTATGGCGGTACAGGAGTTTAGATCACTTCAGATCTAAATATTTAGATCTATACCAGTTTCCCATCAGGATTGGAGGTGCCCTTATCATGCTCAACTCGAAATGTTCGGCACCAACATTTCAAAGAGGTGAAACTGACAAAATTAAACAAACCGAGTTGTTCCTTATAGTGGGTAGCCAGCGCCCTGTTGCAATACAATTTTTCACCAAATCTTATGTTAACTATTTTTTATCATTATACTATGAACAGTTACAAAAAGGCGTTCTTGAATAACTATTTCGAGCTTTGTTGCGCTCCTCATTTTGTTGGCAAGAGGAAAGGCGAAACTGACAGATAGGTTCATTTTGACCAATATTTTGGTTATTTCAAACAAATGTTGGTTAAATTAAGGTTTAACCAAGGGTGAGTCGCTCAGCACAAAATCACTTGTGCCGATTTATTTTAGTGTGCTTTTATTCGTTACGATGAACACTGGTGTTCCGATCGTGGTGCCAATAGGTGCCCATGTGTGCCACGGTAACTTGACAATTCAATCGTTATGGTTTGTTTACGGCTAGTAAGCAGGCGATTGTTTTGTTTTGCTTTCCAAAATTTTTGGGCGATTTGGTTCTCAGTCAAGGTTTTTGTTGCGGAAATCGCGACTTAATACCATTGTGTTGAGACAGCAAGTTTGGGTGACAAATGGAGCTGATCGCTGGAAGTAAGTGCGAGAATTTATATATGCTGTGGCACATTTATGATTGATTTATCCGCTTTCTCAGCAGTCCACGTACACCTACGAAAATTATGAACGTGACGAAACTCCACTCTGATTAGTAGTCTCCAAAGATCTCTGTCTGCATTGCTGAGGCTTACGAACTGTGCTGCAGCAGGAGGGTGACTATTTATACTTGATGTCGATATGTCCAGATATGTTCGTCGTAGTTTCCTTTAAGAACATTCTGGCATTCGAAAATGTAGATTATTGCTATGCTTAGTCAGACTGTAAATGTGCCAGATTCCTCTCTCGTCCATCGAAAACGACAACTTAGATCTTTGCCTATTCGTTTAGCAAATAGGACAAAACGCCTCTACCCGGAGCGTTCCACAGATCTTAGAAAAAACATTGATTTTAATGATAAAATTTGTCAGAAGCAGATAATATCTCATCTCCACGAGAGGCTCCAGGAGTGGACATTAATTTTAATGTTTTCAGCTGTTTTACAAAATGCATCAAAAGCTGAGCCGTTAATATCTCTGGTAACAGAAAGTGATTGTGAGATAATGTTTTGTATAAGTCATAAATACACTTTATTGAAAGCAAAATGCAGGATAATTTTCTCGTACAATACACGTGAGTGCTGTTCAGCATCTTAGTAGAGCAATTCGATGATGCTCGATGTGATGGTTGTTGAATTGAAACCTTTTCTGAACATGATTTTCGCGAGATCCAGGAGGCACATCACTTCCTCGCTTAGAATCCGGAGCTTATCTGCGTAAACAACACCACAAACTTCAAAACTCAATTTTCCAGGGCTGCTAGATTACATCTTCGAAAAGTACAACTGTCAAAAGTGTGCCACAAAAGTGCCACACATGTTCCATTATGGTGTAAGACCTTCGATTACGGCGTGCCTGGCACATTGTTCTAAGCGACTCACCCCTTGGGTTTATCCGAGGGGCACGCAGAGCATTCTTCTGAGTGTGTCGTATTGAAAATACGTCCGGATTTAACTCGATTTACAGAGTATTTACAAACACTTTGGAATATTTAAAGTAATCAAAAGTATGTTAAAGGACTCAAAGACAAAAAGTATGTTAAAGAACTCAAAGAAAGGTATTTGAAAAATATTTTAGCTACTCAAAGAGTATTTGAATTGTATTTAAAGTTCTGAAAAGTATTTTATGAGTATTTTGAGTACCTGAAAGTATTTAATGAGATTTAAAAGGACTCAAATATATTTAAAATACTTGAGTGTTTTAAGAGTTCTACACTCTCGTTCCATTCTACTCAATAGTTGAGTGGAATTGTATTCCTTTCTCTTTTACTCACACGTAAATGTTACTTAAGGCTCTCATCTAATTTTCCGTTAGAAAGAAAGGACAATACAAATGGAAGAGAGGTTGTTTCGAGCGTGTTCTTAATCAATGTTCAAGGTTCTACCTACACGCTATTATTAGGACTACTCATATTGAGCTGAAATGTTATTGGGTCAAAACCGAGGTCAACAGAGAAACCTTATTAGATGTGGTAAATTTAATATTGGACACAACCATCTTTAGTTCTGTCAATGCAATTTGGAATAGGAATCATAATAGAAAAACTGAGTGGTTTTCTGTACAAATGAAGTGGTCTTATAATAGTGTGTTGTGTGTTTGATATTTTAAGTAATTAAAATGTGCTCACTTGTACTCGAGGTATTTAAACTGTAATCCAATATATTTATTTGTTATTTAGAATGTAAATTGTAGTCTAAATATATTTAAGGGAACTTTAAATACTTTACATGTACTAAATGGTACACGAGGTATTGATTTTGATTTTTTAGGTATTTAAAATTATTGAAAAGTGTTTAAAATGTATTTTATGGTACTCAAAGCATGTCTTTGTAAAAGGAATGTATTTTGAGTATCGAAATCTGCCGTTGTTATCAAAATAATCGATCAGTACTTAAAATTTTTTAAATTAATCTAAAGTATTTAACTGTACTTTGAGTATTCAAATATTAATAGAAATGTATTTCAGACCACTCAAGGTATATCATTGTAATAAAGGTGTATTTAAAGTCTCAAGTGGGTATTCTGACGTACTCAAAGTATAATTAGCCGTATAAACGCGTATTTTTAATACTTTCAAAAAGTGTGTGCTGTACTCAAAATGTTCTTGTGCGCCCCTCGGGTTTAACTCTCGATCAAAAACTTCCTTAAGTTTTAATTCATTTTAACCATTATGGTTTATCAAAGAAATTTGGTTGTTCCAACCTTAAATATAGTTGTCCATACCATACATTTTTCTCCGTGATATTGAAAATCCTACTCTGAATAATTCGAATACTATTTTGTTTGTGTGTACACACGGTAAATCTGAGAAACTCATGTTATGACTATATTTTGCACTTTTCAAGATTTTTAGTTCATACGTCAAAAGTGACTTATTTTTAATACACGTATGAAGAGTACTTTTGACGCCTTTTAAGTATGTCAACGGCGACAGAAAAATGCGTAAAAAAGTAGGCACCGCTGAAAAAAGAAAATTAACTCTGCTCGTAACTTGATGCTGCCGCCATTTTCAAATAAGCATTGTTTAAGTTCCGGAATTGTTTTAGGCTGTCTTTATAAAAAAAAAATTAGGAATTATCCAATAAGTTGACGGTGAAATTGACAGAAGTAGAGTTAAATATATGCTATTGGCAGTAATTACAAATGTTTTACATTATATGGAAACAAAACAGGTTTCCCATGCCCTGAGGTCGAATGCAGCTATTAGGAATACATTTTTAGGGACGAATCATTAAGCTTGGGACCGATGTGCTGAGTACTTACTAAGCCAAAAAATATATCCATTTTCGTCATGACCTAAAAAATGCGTAAGTCAA
>JASCZW010008310.1:0-52546 GCA_034211315.2 Aedes japonicus | reverse complement strand
GATGAAATTTGGACACACGCAATTGTTCGTAACTTTTAAGCGCGATGTTTTTCAACCAACATTTCAAAAGGTTTGTCTCAAAAAAACATCAGTTCCACATCATGATAAAATAATTACTTCTTCTAAGGTATATCAGCTGATTTTTAATCGAACAGTATTAAAATCTAGCATCTGCGCTCACTTTGTTTGCTGTTGGTCAATGAATGGCTTTTCACACGTTCATATAAACTTCAATTTCTATGAACTGAAAAAACAATATAAGTACATAGAAAAAAAAAGAGCGTTCCCGAAAATGAAAACAGACCGTGAACTAGTTCACGTTTTCAGGATTTTTTCATTTAAACGTTATTTAGTTCATGATTATGTGATCCAGTTCACTGTGTATTCTATTTTGGCAGTCGAGCACTCAACACTTAAGAAGTATGTAAGTCACGAAATAGGCCTATCTGTCAAAAGATATACAATTTGTAGTGGAATTTAACGGAATTTGCTCGCGTTTACTAGTAATAGTTTAAAAAAGTGTTTCAGTTTTTTTTATTTTTGAGAAAGTGATCAAGTGAAGTGTTAATTTAAATTTTCCTAGTTTTACAATAAGGTATGTTTTTGCTAGTTCTCGAATTCATGACTGCAGTTTACGGATCCGGGTAAGGCTTTTTTTCCGTGTTTAGAGAACCAATTTATTTTCAGATCGCGATTTAAACATATATTGTTGCAAATATTTAACTAAAGATGTATGCGTTTTTAAATTCTTTTCATTGTTCGGTATATGTGCACGAAAAAACAATTCAAAGTTCAATCTTCTTTTGTAAGTACAATGATGAATTTTTCAAAAGAGTCTGATTTTAATCGCGAGTTATTTTCTGTTATTTTTTGCTGTGTAGCGGCGTTCAGACTGCGACAGAAAACCGAAGACAGCTGATCTGGTTAAGGCAAGGAAGGTGTTCAATCTGTTTAAGCGCCCACAAACTTAGATAGGCATCAAACCAAGACGACAAACAAAACACGGTAGCCAAAACCCGCTGTACTCAAAGTGGGTCAACAAAGGTGCGTCGGAATAGATGACGAAACGTACATCGCGGCGGGCACGGAAAAACTGGTTTAAAGGGGTCGACCACAAAAAAACACGTATCTCATAATTGTGAGTGGATAGAGCTATGGTGTACTCAACAAATTTTCTTGCACACTCAGGCAAAAAAACTTAAGAATTTCATAAGGTTTAACTTATGAACGATGCTTTGGATTTTCATAAGGCTGACTTATGAATGGATTTTGTTTCAGTATTTGTGGTCAAGTCACTGGACCCATAACCTCAAGGATCAAGGTTTGAATCCAGGCTGCTCCATGTTTTAATTTTTTCAACATCATTATATTTCATAAGATAAATTTATGAAATTCATACTGAATTCTTATTGCAAATAATCATAATGCAATCTTATGAATATCGAAAGTTTATTTCGCTGAGCGTAGTATATTTGTCTCACAACATTGCTGAAGAATTTATGAATTTATGACTATTCTTTTCCGGGAAAAGTAATTTTTTTATCTCACTGTTAGGGAGATTAATCATCAACAAGATTCTTTCGAGAATCCTAAGAACCATCTTTCAAGACACCAATCAGCTAAAATCAGTTTTTTCAGGGGCCGAGCTTTTCGATTACCGATTTGGCCTACTGGAAACACTGTGCAAATTCTTTGCCTGAATCGAAAAAAAATCCACCGCCTACTACTCGTTCGATCCCGGTACGCATCTTTGAATTGCCCATTGAAAAGATTAAATCATTATAATTAAGGCCAATTGAGCGAAATTGATCAAACTGCTTGTCCCATTCCTGCTGCATGTCAATTTCGCGAGCGGGCGCAACATTGACAATCTTCCAGCCATCGTCATCCGTCAATGAATAGCCAGTTAGCGCTCAACTTCTGAACCAAGCAGACGTGTTTACGCTGATGTTAATTTGGAAGTCGATCTCAAGCTTGATATCTTAAAATTTCGTTGCGTTTTTTTTTCTCTCTCATCGCAGTGTCGTCGTGTGTTTTTTTTGCGTACAACGACTTCGTGATGGTGCGCCGCGAAAACACTTTCCGCATAGACTATGCGGCATTGACAAAAAAACCGGACTATCTGAAAGTGCAAAGTTTCGTAGGAACTGTTCTGGGCTTGAAGCCTGGTGAAGTGTTGAGGATACAGTGTAGCCGAAGCCTCGGATGTGCCTTTGTAAAGGTAGTTGACCTGGCATTGGCACAGAAGGTGTGCGAAGATCACGATGGAAAACACGAAGTGGAAGCGGAGGATGGGAAGAAAATCCCATTGCGAATAATGATGGAGGATGGAGCAGTGGAGGTGAAGATGTTCGATTTGTCTGAGGACGTGTCGGATGAAGCTATCTCTACATTCCTATCAGCATACGGTGACGTCATCTCTGTGCGTGAGCAAATGTGCGGAAACGATCAACAGTTCCAATTTCCAAACATCTCAACTGGTGTTAAAATTGCAAAGATGGTAGTGCAGCACAACATTGAATCGTGGGTTGTCATAGACGGTGAATCGACGTTTTTGTCCTATTTCGGCCAACGTCAAACCTGTCGACACTGCCACGAGTTCGTCCATATTGGAGCGTCCTGCGTGCAGAATAAAAAAGTTGATTGTGCAAAAATCGTATGCTGATGCTACAAAGCAACCAACAACGAGGCCAGCGAAAACACTACCGAAGCCGCAGATCTCGAAACCCACAGCGCCGAGTAAATCATCTTCGGGTTTTAGATATCCACCACCGAAAAACAAAAACATCAACAACAGGTGCCACCACCAAGACCGATCGACACGCAATCGGAAATATTGTTTCCTCCTCTCGCCACACCAATCATACCGATATCAGGTCGAAAGTCACAATCGGAAAATAGTTCGTTGACCTGTAATCCAGTTCATCAACCCGTCCTCAGTGGCGATGTGCCACAAAACCAGAAAACCCATCTACTACAGATGGAAATGAGACAGACGAATCAGCCATCAGCACACGTTCTAGATCACGCCGGCAAACAAGAAAACGGCGAGACGACAGCGACAACGAGCGAGAGGAGAATCTTTAAAAATGGATCAATTCGCTAGCTACAACGTTGCCACTATCAACATCAATACGATCACAAACGAAACGAAAATAAACGCTCTTCGGACCTTTTGTAGAACGATGGATCTCGACATCTTGTTCCTGCAGGAAGTGGAGAACGAGCAGCTCTCTATCCCTGGCTACAACCTTATTGCAAACGTTGATCAAAACCGAAGGGGAACGGCTATAGCTCTAAAACAGTACATACGATTCTCTCACGTCGAAAAAAGTTTGGATGGCAGGCTGGTTGCTCTTCGAATTGAAAACACGACATTGGCAAATATATATGCACCATCGGGAACAGCTTTGCGCGCCGAACGAGAGCGTTTTTTCAATAGTACTCTAGCTTTTTATCTACGACACAACACCGAACATATACTACTCGCCGGCGACTTCAATTGCGTGCTGAGACCATGTGATGCATCGGGATATAATAACAGCCCAGCTCTGCAGTCTACTATACAGCAGCTGCAACTCAAAGATGTTTGGACGAAACTGTATCCATCGATCCTTGCACCCACATATATAACACACAATTCATTCTCCAGACTCGATCGGGTGTATGTTAGCAATGGACTCTGTACGCATTTGCGAAATGCAGCAACACATGTTTGCTCCTTTACAAACCACAAAGCGCTTACTGTACGGATATGCCTTCCCAACCTCGGTCGTCAACCTGGTCGTGGGTATTGGTCGTTGCGTCCCCATCTCCTAACAGTAGAAAACATCGACGAATTCCAGATTAGATGGCAATATGTGACTCGACAAAGACGGAACTTCCCAAACTGGATCTCGTGGTGGCTATCACTCGCAAAACCAAAAATCCAATCCTTTTTTCGATGGAAATCACGTGAGGCATACCTCCAATACAATTCAGTCCACCAGTGCTTATATACACAGCTACAGCAAGCATATGATGGTTATTTTCAAAACCCAGCTATGATTACCACGATCAACCGTGTGAAAGCACAAATGCTTGCACACCAGCGCATTTTTTCGCAGAGTTTTATGCGTATCAACGACACGTTTATCGCAGGTGAAAGCCTGAGCACTTTCCAACTGGGCGAACGACGAAGGAAAAAAACTGTTATCACAGAGTTACGTGGCGAAAACGGCGAATCTGTTGACACATCCGAAGCAATTCAGAATCATTTGCTGAGGTACTTCAGGGATCTTTACACGGCTACAGACGAAACTAATGGAGCGCGGTATCTCTTTCAATGCGAAAGAGCGATACCCGAAAACGATGAGATCAACGAGGCTTGCATGGCTGAAATATCAACAGCAGAAATTCTGGCTTCAATTCGCACATCGGCAAAGCGTAAGGCTGCGGGCAGCGACGGGCTGCCCATCGAATTTTATCAACACACGTTCGACATCATCCATCGAGAGTTAAATCTTGTACTAAATGAGGCTATGACAACTGATCTCCCATCCGAATTTGCCAACGGCGTGGTCGTGCTGGTGAGAAAAAGGGGAACAGCAAACACCGCACGAGGATATCGGCCGATCTCCCTTCTAAACTCGGACTTTAAAATTCTCAGTAGAATTTTGAAAGCACGACTAGAGCTCGTAATGAAAAGTCATCGTATTTTGAGTAATTCTCAGAAGTGCTCAAACGATGGACACTCAATTTTCGAAGCCACTCTCTCTCTTAAAGATCGGATTGCACAACTAATAGCGAGGAAGCGGAAAGGCAAGCTAATAAGCTTTGACCTTGATCATGCTTTTGATCGGGTATCACATTCATTCCTATACGGGACAATGCACCAACTAGGTATAAATCCAGCATTGATCGATCTACTAGCTCGTATTGCAGAACGATCTTCTTCTCGGCTGATGGTCAATGGGCACCTCTCTCCAAGTTTTCGCATCGAACGCTCGGTCCGTCAGGGAGATCCGTTATCGATGCTTCTCTTCGTCATCTACCTCCATCCGTTACTTCACCAAATAGAGCGAATCATCGGTCCCGACCTCGTAGTAGCCTATGCAGACGATATTTCCGTGGTAGTCACCAATATGCAAACGATTGAGTGCATCAATGAACTCTTCGACCAATTCAAGCGCGCCGCTGGCGCAAAATTAAATCGGGCAAAGACTGTTGCCATAGACGTCGGCTGCGTTAATGGAGATCCCTTAGACATACCGTGGTTACAAACAACAGATAAAATAAAAATTCTAGGGGTATACTTCCTTAACTCTATCCGCGCCATGATTAAAATCAATTGGGATACACTCGTATCAAAATTTTCCCAGCAGCTGTGGTTGCACTCACTAAGAAGTCTCAACCTGCAACAAAAAGTAATTCTTTTGAATACTTTCATTTCGGCTAAAATATGGTATGTTGCATCCATTATTCCACCATATTGTATTCATACAGCAAAATTAACGGCGACCATGGGATCTTTCTTGTGGCGCGGAATACCAGCACGTGTTCCAATGGAACAATTGGCACGCGACAAACTTTCTGGCGGTTTAAAGTTGCATTTACCTGCTTTAAAGTGCAAAGCGCTGCTAGTAAATCGCCACCTACAGGCAAGTGATTACCTTCCCTACTACCAAACTCTTCTGAACCAAGCAGCTCCTCCCCCCACCGACCTCCCGTGCCTCAAATTGATTTTCCAGCAAATCTCTGTCCTTCCCCCATGTATACGGGAACACCCCTCCAGCGACCGGATACATCGATTCCTTTTAGAACGGACAGGAGTTCCACGGATCGAAAGGAAAAATCCAGGTTTAAATTGGAAACGTATTTGGAAAAACATCGCAACGAAACAGCTTTCATCGAACCATCGCAGCAGCCTATATTTGTTAGTGAATGAGAAGGTTGAGCACCGACAACTAATGAGAACTATACAACGAGCAGACGGAGAGAATTGTTTGTATTGTAATGCGACAACAGAAACGCTCCAACACAAGTTTAGTGTTTGCCCTCGTGTAGCACATGCATGGGCTTTGGTACAACAGAAGATAACGACGATACTTGGAGGATGGCGAAGACTGACGTTTGATGAGATGCTTCGACCTGTACTATGGAATATAAGACCGACAAAACGAAAGGAAATCCTTAAACTTTTCACAATATATATAATATTTGCAAATGAAGTGAACGGTAGAATCAATGTAAACGAACTAGAATTCTTTATAAATTGTGAATATGGTACATCCTTGTAAATAAGATTTTATAAAATGCGCAATAAACAATAATTTAACACTTAAAAAAAAAAAAATAGTCGGCGTCGTCGTTGCAAAAAAAAAAAGAAAACCGATCATATTGGACACCTTCAACCGCATCGCATTGCCTTCGCTGGCCGGCCAGTTTTCGTCAAACGGATTCTCGCTCTTCCGACGATGACGACGAGGCCCGGGAGCAGCATTCCGATTGGGACGTGAATGATTATTACTATTTCTGTTTTCGTGTAATTGAGCAAATTGGAATAATTGCTTTAATTGATTTTAATTGGTCGTAGGAAAGCCATTTTTTTGCGCAATAGAACCCTTGCTGCACTTTCACTGGAAAAGGTCTGGTTCCGCTTTGAATTGATGGCGGGCGGCGGCGGCACACGATTCGGTTATTGGTTTTGGATTTTGGTAGGTCGCCTAGCTCGGGCTCCGGCTTGCATCCGAGGGGGATAAGCCCAATTCGCAAATCCGGCGTGGAGGGGGGAGGGGAGGGGGGGAGATTCAAATTAGTGCACAACAATTCGAAACTCGATTGTAGTTTGGACTCGGCAAGTTTTATGAATGGAAAGCGAAAACAATTCACTTCCAGACGAGCACGGAACAGCAGCGGGTGGCCGGGAGCCGGAAATAGGAAACACTATAAAAATGCAAATTTGGCACTATTGCGAAAACAAAAGGCGTGTTGAGAAGGAGATTATTATGGCCACGCTGCAGAGGACGAACCACTCGGTGGGGGAGTGGAAATTCAATTTATTCAGAATCGATGCCCGACTAGACTGACCCTGGGACTGTTTCCAATCAGTAGAGGCATGGGCGGGGAAGGGAATGTAAATTGGAGGGAAAAATGGAAGAGAAAAATCGTTACTCCCGAAAACACATTCCGATGCACCCGGGAAGCTGCAGTTCGTTGGCCAGCCAGCGAAGCCTAGTGGTAGATTTCCCCGAGGGTAAATGACGAATGAGTGGGGAAAAAAAGGGAAAATATGCCTCAATGTTAAATTGATCTATTTTGGGCATTCGGCCTGATGGAACTTTATTCCGGCGAGGACTTTTGTTCCGTTGATTTAATTGATGTTGTTGTTTATTTGTGTGTGTTTTTTTTCTCTCTCATTGCAGTGTGTGTGTGTAGTGAGTCGTTTCCGAATTTTCGCTTCATTTCTGCATTCAGTGTTTGATGAGGTTTCGGGAGCGTTGATTGCTTTATTTCTTTGTAAGTCAATGAAGCGAACGTTTTTTAATTAAATCGATCATTACTGAATGGGATTCGATTGGGTTTTCGTTATTGGGAAGCAGGATGCAATTATGAGAATTACTAAATGGGTTTTGCAAGGAAACAGTCAAAGTTGGAAAATGTTGGTTCTCGGGCATAATTGTTGACATACATTGTCAGAGTGAAGTTTTTCTGCAATCCAGCTTCTCGTGTCATTTCAGGGCTTCAAATGGTGAGTTGACAACTTCTAAGGAGGGTGCGACCGCCCTCCGGTCCTCACAAGTTCCTACCTCACGCCTCCACGAGTCATATGATCACAAAAGACTGCCAGCTGAAACATGGAGTCGCTGGTTGGCAGCCTGGGCATTGTTGTCAATCTGACAATAGCGAAGTGAGGGGGTGCGACCGGTAAACCCTAGCAGCACACTTGTTGCAAACCAGTGAAAGTAACTTCAATGTGACTAATTAGGTAAAAATCAAGTTGCTGCAACTAATTATGACGGTTTGATGTTGCTTGGGAATCATATCATAATTTTAGATTATCATATCTTTCAGGTCTACCAGGTCATCAGGTATTATAAAATAATTTAAAATTTAAATAGTTGTCTAAATTTTCTGGTTCATAATGGATGCGGAAGTTTGTCTACAATTGCAACAAAACAGCAGTCGGCACAGATGTAATTTTCAGTTCATATTATAATATCCCTTGACTATATATATTATCATATAAGACATCGTTTATTCATAACCATTATCAATCTTCTTTATCATCATCAATAGCATTTTTATCATTACTGGTGTTTTCGGGATTTATATTTAAACAATTTTTTTTTCTAATTATTTCACCTAATTGAAGTAATTCAGGAGCGTAAGAACCTGCCGCGTATATATTGTATATAATTGTTGTAACTGGTTAGGTCTCACCATAAATCGCTAGTCCGCTATAAGTTTCACTCTTCTGGAATTGCGTTGTTCCTTTTGCTATAGCCTCACCATCTTTGTTTGTTGAATTTTCTCCCCTTGTTAGTAGTGTTTTGTTTGGATGTTCTCTTTTGTTTCTTCTCGTGTTCGTAGTATTAACTAAAATAATTTAAATCAAAATTATATGAGTAGTCACACCATAAATAAATTATTCTATTGGTGCTGTTTGAGTTCCAGTAATATAAATGTTGTTTTTTATGTGCGTAACGACATTGCTTCATGTTATGGTTCCTGGAGAAATGGTTTTTTTTTCTCCCTACTCTATTTATTATCAATTGTATATGCGTTATTGTTATTTTTCGTTTTCAAATCAGCTTGTTTCCTAAGCTATATTCTTTTAGTCTTTGCCTTTTAGTCTTCTACTCCTGACTCTGACTCTTCTTCACTACCAATTATTTTATAAATATCCTCCGCCTGTTCTTTTAATTTATCTTTATCATTCACAATACTACTCCATTCCTCTTCTTTTATATTTGGTAGCTTGTTTTTGTCTTCATTAATTGAATCGTTCCATGTTTTTGCCGGTTTACCTCTTTTTTTTGTTGTTACACCTAATCTTTTCTGCTATTTTTAGTGGGTGGCCATAGCCTATTCTCATTACTCGAACTTTTTTAACTGCAGTTGTACCATTTAATAAGCTTGATACTGTTAATCTCCCTTTTGGTCTCTCCCTACTATGTTTTAACATTTCTTTTAGGATTTGCATTTCATACCTGCTTATTGACCTTCTATTTCTTTTTACTAAAGCTGCTGCTTTAAGGCCGTAAGTCGTAGCAGGAGAGATTACTGTTTTATACATTAATTTTGTTAGGCTCCATGGTGGTTTATATCTCTTTATAAATTCTATCATTACTATTCCTGGTTGTTTCTGGTCTGTTCAATGTATCTGATAGATATGTTCCTAGGTATTTTATATTGTTTACCACATCGTACTCCTCTTTATCTATCATTACTGATTTTGGGATGTTTCTGTCTGACATTGGTTCTCTTATCATAACTTGGCTTTCTTTATTATTTATCTGTAGTCCTATTTTTTCTAATTCTCTTTTAAGTATCCTAACAATAATTTCTACCTCCTTTAGCGTTGGTGCTATGATTAAAATATCATCTGCAAACACTAAAATTACCAGTAGATTATCATTATGTTCTTCCAACAAATTCACTCTTGGATATTTTATTTTTACTTTTCTTAACACATCTTGAATCATAAATATGTATGGTGTTAGGCTGATGCAAATTTCGAAATTTTTGCTCCCCTAACCTTAATCGACGCCAATTTGGGTCCTGATAGTTCCCAAAAAATTTGAACACATTTGGTTTTAATTTGGCTTTGCACACGCTATTCAATGTTTGTATGGGATTTAGTATGAAGAATCCGAAACTTACGTTTCCAGATTCCTAAAATCTTGATATTATGTCCTTAACCCAAATCTAATATAGATTCATATAGTGTAAGTCGTCAACTATCAAAATGCCGGAGATACCTGACATGTAAATTTTATACAAAAATAGTTATTCAACAAATAAAATAATAAGAAATAAAAATATCCTAAACATCCTTGTTTTATACCTATCATTTTGGTCATTTCGTTTGTGCGTATTCCATCCCATACTATACATGTTTTTTCTGCATTAAGTGCTTGCATTACCCTGTTTCTTACGTGTTCTGGTACTGAAAGTTTCTGAAGCACTTTTGGGATCGAGTCTAATCTTACATTGTCAAAAGTTTTTTTTTTAATCTATCGATGCTACTATTGTTGTTTCTCCACCATTCCTTCTTTCTTTTAAACATCTCCTGGTATAAAACATTTGATTGTCTGTAGACCTATTTCTAATGAACGCTGCTTGATGATAACCAGGGTCTCCTGCATAATTCCTAAGTCTCTCCATTAACCATTTTGCGTAGATTTTGTACCCTATATTACATAAACTTATCCTTGTAATTCTTTTGCTGCTTTACATTTTGGAATTGGTATCTGGATTGATTGTTTCCATTGATCTGGAATTTCATTTGTTTATTATTTGATACAATTCCTCTACTGTTTCTTTGTTAGTATATTTTATACATTCATTTTTTACTCCATCCTGTACTGCTGCTTTTCCGTTCGATAGATTTCTGATTATATTGTTGATTTCTTCCTCACTTGGTCCATCCCTTATAATTTCATTATCCTTTCCTATTTCAAGTGGTTTCCCTTCAGATTTTTCTAATTCCTCCATCCATTTTTTCTTCGGAATGTTAGGTTATTGTTTACCTTTTCTAGACATAAATTGTTTTAGAAACTTTTTGTTATCCTTTCTCCTATCTCGTAGTCTTTTAATTCATTGTAAAAATTAACAATTTATTTTTCATTGTGTTACTTTACTTTGATTGCATAATCTTGTCGTCGTATATTTATGTTTTGCCTAAACCATTGTGTTTCCATGCCCCGATCTTTCGCTTGTCTCATTTGTTTCCTTGTCTTCATCAGACTTGTCATGGCCCTTTTTCTATTTGGTGTTGAAGGACATTTTTCTTTTTCTAAATTTTTTTTTTGCACTAACCGTTACTTTTTCAGTTCAATTTTTATTCGTAGGCTTTTGTAGTATCTAAATTTTCCACCTCAACTGGCCTGTGCTTACCTATTTCTTCTAGATATTTTTTATTGTTTTCTTTGTTTTTTAATGCACTAGGCTGTAATATTCTTTTTTGTTCTTTTTGTTTTCTGACTTCATCTTTTTGCTCTGTATAAATTCCTACTTTCATTATTTTGTGATCACTCTGAATTTCTGTCCATGCAGCCCTAATAAATTTCATCTTCACCTTCGATTCTTGTGCTACAATTACATGATCAATTTGTGATGAACTACTTCCATTGGACCATGTGACTTGGAACACTGACTCATCAAATCTCATTGGAATTACTATCATTTTATGGATTGCTAAAAGATTTTTCATGTATTCCCCATTTTTGTTTGTATTGACATGTCCTATGAATTTACCTAGTCTCTTAATTTCCTCTTCGTCTGCATCTACTGACCCAATCTGAGAGTTGGAATCTCCTATGATTGATAGCTCTATTTTTCCTGGGGTGTCCATTAATTAATGATCCTAATTTTGCGAAAAATGAATGTGCATTTCTGTTTGGTGCATGAATATTTATTATTAGCCAGTCTTCCGATTGATCTTTGTGTTCTATTATAGCTGACATAATGTTTTTATCTACATCCCTCGTGTCTCTAATCTTGGTTTTTCCCTCTTTTTTTGTAAGTATAGCTAACCCTCTCATATTATTATCGGATCTCCTAACCGACATCATCCAGTTATAGTGTGGTGTGTTGATCAAACTTCCCTGAACGTTTGCTTCTTGAGGAACCGCTACATCTATACCTGCATAGTTAAGTGCTTCATCTATTTCTAACCTTTTTTCTCTTTGGCAACAACCTCTAACGTTCAGTGATCCTATTTTCATTTCTTCCCTAGGGCTTCTGGAATTATTTTCATTGTTCGCTTTTTTATTTCGGTTAATATTCTGTGATGATTTGATATCCTGTGTTGTTTTTCTTATTCTTTGATTTTATTATTTCTACGCTATCAATCTGCATTAACCCATTCTTAAAGAATTGAAACAAATTTATTCTTCGTAGTAATTCGGTTTCTTTTCTTTCTTTCTATTTTCAGATTTTCCCTCTCTATAAATCATTACCTCTTTTCTAAAAACATCTGCAATAAACTCCCATGTTTCTTCTTTTGGCTTTTTTTAAATTTGCCCTAACTGTTTCATTTGAGAATGTGTTGATATCTTTCAATAATGCTTTCAGTAGTTCTTCAAATATATCTAAGTTTGGAGAGATTCTACTCAACTGATGGCTTACTGCCCATAAATAGCTTCCCTCACCTACAATAATTTCTCTTACTTTTATTATATGGTTTTCGGCGTTAACCCATCTAACTCTGTTGGTAATCTTTTGTTTCTCAATATCTACATCTTGATCCTTGTTGTTCTGTATCGCTTTGTTTGTATCCTCAGACTTTGTTGTTAACTTTTAATTATTTTGTCTAATATGTCCAATTATCATTATGATTTAGAAGTATCTAGGGCCTTGAATAAAAGAAGCTGCAACGGAATCTATGGTAGGCTTTTACACTTATTACCTAATGAATTTTTCAATTCCGGTTTCCAAAAGGACCTTTTTCCAAATCTGAGCTGTTTGCCATTCGGATGTGTCTGATGTTACAGTTCAATTTTGTCAGTACTGTATCATAACTCACAATATCATTATATTTGATGAAATTGTTTTATTGATTTTACTTCTTAGATGATTTAAAAATTGCTTGTTTGCTTTTTATTGTTGTTGTCTGTTGACTTCTTGTCAATAACATTTGTCTTTAACTCCCTTACACAGGAGCAATAATTATTTGGCCAGCAAAAATAAAAGCGTATTGCTGTTATAAAATCAACATCAAACAGCAAATAGTGACCATGGCAACAGTAAATTAAAATGTATAAATGTTATTTTTGTAAAATTGAACAAACTACCTACCTCAAATTAAGATTCTGGGAAATTGCTGCTATCGCTGAAAACGAACGAAAACGTGCTTAAGCGCGAAACCACAGAACTCTACACTTTAACGCTTTACAACATTTCTTAAATTTCAGGATCCACCGAAGGGAGATCATAAATAATAGATACCGAGTGATTGCAGTATTTTTCATTTACATAAATATATACACTATTATATAAATATTTCATGGGAATGAAAAGGACCATCAGGGCACCCGATTGAAGCACTCTGGATGGGGAGAGTGCGAATGCCAACTCCCCATTGCTAACAGTTTGTGAATAGAGGGCGGGCTCTTCTCCCCGCCCATTGGGGCATCCTCATATTAGATAGCTTGCTCTTTTGACCAATTGTTCAATCTTGTTGTTGGAAGGAGATTCTTTATATCCCTGTGGATACGTATAAGTGATGTTGCCTATCGATCCACCCAACCCCTTTTTGGCCCTTCATACAATGGCATGATTAGGATAATCAGTGGTTATTAAAGCTTGATCAAGTCTAACAGCGAGGAGAGCTCACTGCTGTCGGACTTAGTTTCCGTGCTACAATGGGTGGTAGTTAAAATCATACATCATACAGCTTCTCGTGTCATTTCAATTTATAGAACCTATCGTTTGCAAAATCATCCTGTTTATTAGCTGGATTATATGATTTCGAACTTTTTCCTTTCCATTTCCAACGTCACCCAGAGTCTGTTCCCTGTACCAGAAGCCAACAGAACAACGAAATCATCGCATCATTCACTTGTCGCTTATGACATTTACTTTTGACTCGAGCTCAAGCGAAAAATAAGCGACTAAATACAATTTGAAGTTAATTAAATTTTCCAAATGAAAACGATCATTAGACGCAGAGCAAAGTTGAGCCAAATGAGACACGCTACTGTCGCGATGAGAGGTCGTGCCAAACAAGTTTTCGTCTTAATAAATTTGGATTGTAATTTCATTTCGTCTGCAAATCTACGACTCCATTGTTGTGTTTCGTTGGCGGTTCCCACTCCTGCACATTCGCTGTTGATTTTTTGCTTCTTTTTCTTGGACGTTGAAGCGTTGAACTCCTTAAAAGGAAGTCATCGTCGTTTGCGTCAAACCAGCAGTGAGAGCTAAATTTATTAATGAGTTGCATTGTCCTCGGAGGGCGATTGAATGCAGACTAAATGGGAAACTTCAGGACCATCATCGCTCCGGTATTGTCGAGGGCTTAATCTTATCGCTGGCTGCTCCGAAGCTTGTTAGTCGGTTAAGTCATATATGTATGTGCACTCTGGTGGAGACTCACTCGAAGGAGGACAATGCACCATCAGCTTCTTCGGTTGGCTTGGACGGCGGGATGTCTCCGAGGTCGTTCGTTGGCGCTTTCTTCTGTGCATATTAAATCAATTATTATCTCGACTCAATAAACAAGTCCCCCGCAAGTCATCGGCCAGTCTGGAGAGGGTGGAACCGTATCGGTACTTTTGTTCCTTGCAAGGTGCACTCGACCAGAAGACACTGGTTGGCTGGTGGAAAAATATCTTCCTACATCATCTAGTGTGTTAAACCACTACATTCGAACACACTCGTTGCGTTGCTATGCATATATGTAAGTAGTGCCGCACTCAGGTCGTTTGTACGAAACATGGCTCTTTCGCTTATCAATTATTCTAATCCCATCCACCTAATCAGCATATTTATTCATTCATGAGCACAGACACTTGTGCTATGCTGTGGTCGAGCCTCCTTCCACCTGCCAGAGCGCGAGTTCCCCTGAGATATATGTACGTCGTCAGCCAGCAAGCCTGGTTGTTGTCATTCTGAGAGGGGGTGGTTGTGGGCAGCGAAGTTGGGGATGGTTTTGGATAACATCGTGTTTCCGTGTAGATATGCAGAATGGTCGTTTAACCCTTTCACTAGATTTCTCCGGAGATTTACGGTGGCGATTGGTGATGGTTTTGGATGTGATCTTTGACCCCTGCCATGGACGGTGATGGGATTAGCTGAGACATAACAATTCGTTTGAGGGTTATTCACAAACTACGTGCGCAGATTTTGAGAACGCGGTGTGGAGAATCAAGCAGAGAGAGAGAGGAGGGGGGGGGGCAGAATCCATCTTACCACCATTGCAATTTCAGAAGCACATTTCGCAACAAGAAAGCATCAAACATATGTGATACGGAGCCAATATTTCAATCAATCATATTCATATTTCATCATATTTTAAGCAGCTGGACGTTACGCATAAAGACGTTTGGCCGAATGGACGTTTGGAGATCGTGATCGTGATATCGAAATAAAATAGGTCAATATATATTTATGTGTATTCTTCATTCAAATTGTGAAATACTCATATACTTGTCCCATTTTGTTTGCTTTAGTTTGATCATATTATCTCTCACCATGTTTTGACTATCGTCTGTCATTTTGAGGCTAGATTTATCTGAGAAAGTTTATTCAAACGGACGAATAACTCATTTAAGAAAAGTTGAAATTTAAAATCAGATTCTACTGTGAACTGCCATGCCAAGTAATTTTAGGGTCATTTAGCCAAATATCTTTTATTACATTTGATTCCAAACAAGGTCTCAGAAGTAAAATAAGAAAAATGCAGTTTTATTAAAGCTCAAAATTATCAAGTATTAGTTTCGCACAAAATTCACCAATCGGTTCAAAATTTCCCAAAATGAAATGCATGAAACCATGAGAATTACATTTGTTTGATCAGTGAAACTCCAAAGATCTGCTCATGTTTGAAAGAAGGAACAATTTCACAAACAGTAATAGAAGGCCCACGTGCAAAGAATCAAAAGAAGGTATCTTTCGAAGGACCTGCATATTTATTCAAGATTATGAAAAATAATGACCCATTCTGCCTAGTTGTTTAACATAATACATATTTCCACCTAAAATCAGAATCTAAGATTTTATCAAAACATATTCATACTTCTCATGTGTATGTCCTAATGGCCAAAACCAATTCTTGACTCTTTGAGCAAAAATTTCGTTTTTAGTGAATTGATATAGATGAAACTTTATTAGAATGCTTATTACTGAAAATGCGCACACATATTGATAAACTCTAAGTGTAATAAGCCGAAAATATCGGGATGGTTCGTTGTTTCTTGTTAAGATCTAATGCGTTCGAAAATACTTTTTAAGATTCTTATTTCCTGTTCTCGGCAATACATTTATTCAAAGAATACATTTCTGCCAATAGAAAATTTTCGGCCAAACGTCCATTCGGCCAAACTTCTATTCGGCCAAACATCCCACCCCCTTTTGAAGGGTGTCCCATATCAAATTGCATTTCGGGAAAATAACGCTGTAGAAAATTATCTAGTTGACCGATATTTTCAAATTTTCAGGCAATAAAATATAACTCATTAGGAAGCTTATTTCATGCATCTTCAATACCATCACGCTCGCACCTTACGCTTAGCTCCACTCTGTAGGTTCTGTACAACATCTGACTGCAGCTTCTTCTGTACGGAAACTCACTTTATCTTCACGTCTTGCTCCGATTTGACCTCCTTGGAATGCTTCCGCAGTGCCTGCTTCATAACAGCCCCGTATTTTTCGATAGGCCCTAGTTTCAGTCATGTCCTTGGATACAAAGGTGACCCCGTTGGCTTCGTACCATTCCAGGACAACATTTGAATAGTGGTACGAAGCTAGATCCGACCAAAGGATCGTAGAGCCGTCTTGTTGCTTCAACAGAGGAAGCAGACGCTTCTGTAGACACTCCTTGAGATAGATCTCCCCGTTTACAGTGCCGGTAGTCACGAACGGCGTAGACAATGGGGCTTCATCAGACTCTGGGTGAACAGTTTCTGGGCCCGTGACTTTCCCAGCGTATTTTGCCGTTCGTCACAATTTGGAGCCTTCTGATATTTGTACGTATGCAGTTCCACTCGGTCCTTGACTCTCTGAACGAAAGACTTGGACAGATTCAACTTTTTGGCCACATCCCTAATCGTTTTAACTAGCGTAACTAACTGAAGACGGTTGATGTACTATAATCAAACAGCAAAAGAATCCTATTGTGAAATTACTCATTATTAATATCAGAAGTAAAAACTTTCTTCAGGACAATTTTTCTTTAGATAATTTAGGGTGTCCCAGGGTGACACTGTCCCTACAGAAAAAAACAGTTTTTTGCTCTACCTTTTTAATTTCAAATTTGCCAACAACGTTGTCTGCAGATGATTTTAATAACTTGAAAAGATAATAGTTTTGACGTGTAAATCTTGCCGATGTCTCTTACCTCAAATATAACAAAAAAGACACTCTAAATTACATCTACCCAGAATTTCACGATACCCGATGGAAAATTTTCCACAGCGTTTTCTCCGTGATGCAATTTGACGTTGGACACCCTTTAACAACTTCCCGCAACAATCATTGAAGGTCATTTGAAGGTCATTTTAAAAATCAAAACTGTTCTTAACATCTCGGATTATGATTTGGCAAAAATGCCGAAATGACGAAAATGAATGCTGACCGTTGTACTCTGCGACGGATCCATCTTCGAGAAGGTAGTAAATGTTACCGAGCAATTAAACTGACCAACCGAAGCCTAGAACAACAAACAGTGGCCAGAACTCGGGCCCGTGAGTTGTGCGATCAAGTTATGACGAGACTCGATGGGTGCCTTTTGATCGATGATTAAAAATGATCGATGATGAAGAAAAAAAAATTTTTAACAGGCGCGTATAATTTCCCTTCGTCTAATTCCATGCCAAAGGAGGCGTAAACAACGAAATTGATTGCAATCTTTCATGCGCAATAAAACAATGTTTGCTATGTTTCATAGAACAGTAAATTTAGGCGTTGTGAGGCTTAAATTTACACGAAAAATCGCATTATTTTAAGCTAAATCTAGCATTCTCTTTATGTGCATTAGGTAATGCAGAAAATTCAATGTTTCTCTTTTATCTGTGTATGCTAAAGCAGACTTTAAACAAATCCGGTGCTCAAGTTCTACAAGGCTTCTGCTCGCGGCAAGGTTCCTGACAGATTCAAGTTTTTTCGCGGTAGTTGCAAGAGTTGTGGCAAGAAAATCCGAGTTTTGTGATGACGAAAACAATGAACTCGGAAGTGTTCAAAAGGTGTTGCCTGAACAATCGGATTTTATCCTTCGTTAAGTCCAATGATCGTCCAGTCACATTTTAGCCAGAGTCAATCAGCTGCCATTGCTTTTGGTTGAGCGCAGCTGGGGCAAAAATGAGGGTTTGGCGTTCTTGGGACGATTTAAATCTTTACGCTTTGTCTCCTTCTGCGACGTTTGGCGCAATGTGCTGAAGTCAACTTCGGCCGTAACACATGAAGGCTATGACGGATGGAAGTCAGTGCTGTGTGATGATATCGGGTGCGTGATTCGAATCCCGCAGTGATCAAGGTGATGGAATCTCTTGCCTGCTGTTCAAAATCGCTCTTAAAATTGTTATGAGACGAGCGGTGTTCAGCATGCGGAACACGATTCTCAACAGATTTATTTACCGAAAATGTGGACATTGCCGGCGGAACATTTGAAGCACTGGCAGAGACTAAAGCGCGAAGCAGATTGTGTTGAAGTCCAAACGAAGTACATGCTGGCAATTGTTAGGTGACGATTAACGGGGATGAATTCGAGGTTTTGACGACGAATTTGTCTAGCTAAGCTGATTTGTTCCTGGAACATTGATGTCACCTGTGAGCGCTTCCGGAAGTCCTTTACCATCCGAACAAGTTTTTTTAAGGTTCCCAGTTTCTAAGTGATCTGAATCAAAAAGTAAATTCCGAACGATACTTTCCAGTTTCTCAAACTTCTTGACTTTATGATCGATTTTGCTGAAGGTTACACTATTGAAGGTGCTCGGGATTACGATATAAAATCATTCTAAAATGCGCTCTTTTACATTGCTACTAGAGCCAATTACTAACAGGATTCCGAATTATACTCTCGACCTTCCGAAAGACGTTGTTGAAGATTCGAACTTTCTAGGTGATTGAGACCACGATGTAAACTTGTTCAAAAATGCTCTCTTTAGCATTCCCACTATTGCCACATAGTGACGGAATTTCGAACCACACTTTTCACTTTTTTAAACCCCTTGACCTTCTGAACAAGTTTGCTGAAGTTTCAAACTTTCCAGGAGGTTGGATTCTCGAATAAACTAGTAAAAATGCACTATTTACATGCACACTAGTGCCACGTAATGACTGAATTCGAAACCATACTTCATCCTTTTGAAAGCCCTAAACCTTCTTAACAATTTTGTTGAAAGATCAATCTTTCTAGTTTACTGGGATCACGATATAAACTCGTTCATTTGTTTTTCCTTCGCACTAGCGCCACGTAGTGGCTGACTTACAAACCATACTCTCCACCTTTCGAATGCTCTCGTCCTTCTGAACTGCTGAAGTCGACATTTTCGCTAATAATGAAGATTTTAAGATACAGTATAACATATATTACTGTTCTAAGTGAGTCAAAACTTTTTAGGGTGATGCAATATTCAAGTATATATTGCCATACTATTTGACGTGAATTGATACATATAAATTTCTTAGTATGGCTGCTCTTCTTGTGCTCTTTCGTCGCACATAACAATTAAATTTCGTTATTCGATGATGGAAACTCCTCAAGTTCATTTGATGGATGACATTTATTTATAATGTACTTTTTTTTACCCCTGTTTTTGGTAGTCAAAATTATAAACGTGATTAATTCATCTACAGGGTTACCCACTCGAAGTGTTACCAGATTCAAACTGCTATAACTACCACACTATTAATGACAGCGCGCTCAAATTTACACCAATGACAGTTCAATCAATTGTTTACAAGCGTACAAAAGCATTTTAGTCTGTGTCGTGTGAAAAAAAAGTTATACGTGATGGAATTTAAACGTAATAGTGTGATTGCTTTATATTTGGCTGGAAAATCACAAGCAGCAATTGTTCACGCTAAAACATCTCGAAGTGAACAAAATGTTTGTGTATCGCACTATAAATCGTTACAATGATACTGGTAGCATCGCAAAACGCCATGGAGGTGGTCATAAGAAAACAGCAACATCACCTGAGATGATTCGAAAAGTGAAGGCTCGACTTGAACGAAATCCACGTCGAAGTGGTAATCAAATGGCTAAAGAGCTGAAAATTTCGCAAAGTTCAATGCAACGACTATTGAAAAAATGAGCTAAAGGTCAAGCCTTACAAGTTCAAAAGGGCACGGTCTCACACCGCAGCAAAAAAGTTAGACTCGAAAGAGCGAAGGAGTTGTTACACTTGTACGCACGTGGCGAATTTCCGAACATTGTGTTTTCTGATGAGAAGAATTTCCCTATTGAGCAATTCATAAACTCTCAAAATGACCGTGTTTACTTGACCGAACGCACGTACGAGAATTTAAGCCTACGAATGGCCACCTGAAGTAATTTCCCATCGCAAATGATGGTATGGGCTGCCGTGACAGCTGATGGAAGCGCTCTCCAGTCGTTTTCATCGAGCCTGGTGCCAAAATAAACGCGATCATTATCGTGAAAACATTTTGGAAGGTGCTTTGGAGCCGTGGGCACATAAACACTTCGGCCGGAAACATGGACGTTCCAACAAGACTCGGCAACGTCACATAAGGCGAGAATTAACCAAGAGTGGTTAAAAAATCATGTTCCACGCTTCATTTCGTCGATCGCAACGGCTTCTCGAATTCACCAGACGCAATCCGATGGACTTTTCCATCTGGTCTATTTTAGAGAGCAAGGTGCGTGACTCAAAAATACGCCAGTATGGATGCGCTCAAGAAAGCGATTGTACGTGAATGGGCAAAAATACCACAAAGCTCACATCTCGTGCGCATAGCAACGCTCGTTTTTGACCGTTTGAGGGCCATAGTCAAGGCAAAAGGTGGCCATATCGAGCTAAAGTGAATGGATTCTAAATTTTTGATTATTTTCATACATTTTTGCCATTGGACTGAATAAAAATATTATCAAACTAAAAAATTATAGTCATTTGAATAGGTAACACTTCGAATGGGTAACCCTGTATATACAGGGTATTCCGTTCCTTAGAGCAAATATATTCAGGGGTGATAGAGGATACAATTTGAGGAACAAAATTGTTTTACGCATATGGTCAAATGTCAAAGTATACATAGTTATTTAACTTTTAATGTTTTGGTACATGTTAGCCTTACACTGGCTGTAACTCGAAAATTATGTTACTCAGCTAAATTCTTTATCTTAATTCAAAAGGTAAGAAAATTTACTAAATAACAGTTTCATTTAAACTTTGAGTAATTATCATTTGTGTCGTTTTAGGGGTAAACATGTTTTAAATATCTTTTTTTTTCAAGGATTTCTTAATGTTTTTTTGCATATCAAGCAGCGCAATTTTTGAGTGACAGTCAATTTAAGAGAAAATACTAAAAGTTCAATAAATCTGTAAACTTTGAGATCTGACCATATGCGAAGAACAATTTTTTTCTTCTAAGAATCCAGAAAATATTAGCTCTAAGAAACCGAAAACCCTGTTAATAAAAATAACTTTCTATCTGTGTTTTTGTCTGAATCTTATAGACTCAGACAAATCGAAAACATTCATTGCAGGAGTTTTTAGGACCAGGGAAGGTTCTTATGATGGTTCAATACCCCTCCCTCCTCTGTAGGGGAGGGGGGAGGCCTCTCTTACAAATGAAAAACAAATTTGTGTACAACTCGAGAACTAATCAAGCAAATGGAACCAAATTGGCATATTTTGGCAGGGTATTTAGGGTATATCATACTAACTCGACTCTGGATCAATAAAATCCATCAAAAATATTAAAATAAAAAAAATATTAGAAGGAATTGAAAAATCAAATGTAAGAAGGGCTGGAACACGCTTTTGGGTGAATAACATTGATTTTGCGTTAATTTTTTAATAAAAAAAATAGCTAAATCAAACGTTCTTGAAAATTTTTTTGCTTCGATGTAACGTAACGAAAATAAAAATTGAGTTACGTTATATCGAGGTATGACTGTACTAAAATAAGCCTTAGATTGTTTTTTGTTTAACCTTTATGTTTAGTATTCGTTTTTTTTTTCATCCGTGTTTGTTTGTGTTTTTTTTTCTTTCTTAAAAATGTTCAAGTCAAAAGAAAACCAAAAGTTATCAGTTTTTTGACAGTTTAGAATTTAAAATGAATGAGTTATGTTAACCATACTTAAAATTCCCACCCATCTTCTTATCCATAAAATTGTTATTTTTATTAACTTCGAGACGGCCGCGAGTAATCGGTTATATCCCCCTAACTTTAGTTTTAAGATAACTATTGTATATAAATAGAAAAACTTGGCTCTGTAAAGTTGATTCGATTGAGCCTGTACAAATAAATGATTTATATATGTAAAAACAAATTTACCGGTCCTGGTTTTGCAAAGATCAGTGCCCAAGTAACATTGCCAAAACCATACAGCTTTATTAAGTTTTATTAAAGTTTTATGAAAGCCACTAGAAATCGATTTGGTTTCATTATGGCACCAAAAGGTTCCAATAGGTTTCATATTTTAGTCAGGTTTATGAGAACCTACACAGCTTGTTTGCAACTATATTTAAATCTTGTTTTCTCAAATTCCTTTTAATCCTATAAAAGGTTAGATTTCGACTTAATGAACTCGGAAAATGCTGTTTTGAAATGCTACCTTAGACCTCTTTGATATCATCTTGTTGTGCTCAGTTGAAAAGGCATTTAAAATGATTTTGCCTTCAGTAAATGCATTTAACGACAATTTGAAATTGAGAGATTTTTTTTTAGAAAATATGGCTAAATAATTTCATAGTTGTCATTGTGAAGGTAAATTGGCTTCTTGGCAATACTGTGGTTTTTTTCCAATCGCCATATTGAAATATAAAAACATATTTAGAAAAATGTTCAGAAAAAAATGCACTACATTTAAAATGTAATGCAAATGTACCATAGATCGTAGACCAATTTCGGCATATTTTTAGATAAACTTTTTGATTTACATTAATTTTCAGTAAATAAAAACTTTTTGATTTACATTAATTCTTGGTTAATTTATCGGATACATTTGATTTAGCAAAAACAAAACTAACTTGTTGTAAACTCGCATTATTTCCGAAGTGCTTATCGTGACAATATTCACCATAAAATTAAATGCGCATATGATTTGGAGCATGATACACTGTAAAAAAAACACGACCAAATTTTCAGCAACTGTAGAGATTTTTTCTTAAATGTTATTTACACGCAAAATTATGTGCGAGCGAGTCAATGCAACGTGGTTAGAAAAATACGACAATACAACGATAATCCGGAAATCATTCGAAACAGGAAGATAATTTTTATTTCGTTTGAATGGTAATCCTAAAGAATGAAAGGACTAATGCAGGATGATACCTTCCTTCTTTGACCAACGGCGATGACTGAATCGTTCTTGTTTTCTCATAAACTTGTTCAGCTAACTGATGAACACTAGAAATAATGTTTTGTTTTTATTTATTGGGAGCACATAACAGCAGCTATTTTAAAATTTAAAGCAGCGTTGTGTGCAAATCAAAGTTAGTCGCATAAGACTGCCTTGTCATTTGATGTAGAGCTGCTCATTTCCTGGTAAAAACACAAAAAATGATGCATCATATGGGTTTAGAGATGACTAATCCAGTCTTCAATTGACTCCATTCCAGACAGAGTCACATTTATCATCACCATAAAGGCACACAGAAATAACATTCCCCCGAAATGCCAGTGAAATTCGATCCGGCATGACTTCTTTGTCATGACAACTTCTTCAAAACACAGCAGAGACCCCAACACTCCCCAGCACATCAGCTAAATGCCGAAAGCCATTGAGAAAAATTCAAATAACAAAATTACGGTAAATTTATAGCCCAAATCCATTATAATAAAACTGACATCTTTGACAATTTATCTTATTTATGATGCATTTTAGTCCTTCTTTTTTCGCCATCCGGATCCCAAAGGCAATCCGTCTTCAAATGCAAAACAAACATATGACTAACTCCCTCTCGACAGATGCAATCTTGAACCGCACACCACACATGGTGCTGCAATTCGGAGCCCATAACATAAAATAACGGCAAACACTTTGCGGAATTGCACTTGTCACCTTTTTTAAATTTTCCCGCATGAACGCTGGGGAGTGCAAATTGTTTTACTGCCTTCAAGCACACATGTCTTTTGCTGGCTTGACGGTGATTAGCTCCTAGTGACGGCTGCAAGTTAGCAAGCAAGGAATCAGAACACCATTGTTGCTCACTTTGGAGTGAAGCTGTGAATAATGACGCGCAGTAGGCTGCGAAACCAGAGGGATGCACTCGTCACGCATTTTGACCCCTCGTCTTGCTGCATTTCAATAGAGATGACAAGTGGCATGATAATGGGGAAATCGCACTCTTTGACACGTTTCTTCGGTTTTTCGCCGGGTTGCGGAGGGCTCTCCTCAATGAAGAAGAAGATTGAATCCGAAGATAATCGACAGTGTGAGTAAGTTGTTGAATCCGAAAAGTCACCCCGAAGGTGTTCTTGATCAAGGTCAACCCATAAATCAACTCACACCGGTTAAGGATGGAACCTAATCCCATCAGTGTTAACGTCGTCAGTCGTTGGGTCCGTGAGCTATAAAAAATACGATTTAGCACCTTCAGGCAAAAAAAAAAAGAAAAAGAAAAATCATACGATTTTATTATCCCACCCGGGTACAGGGCGTATTAAAATCTCATTTTACGCCATTCAAACAATGGCACAATAAGCCATCCAGAAGCAGGAACCGTCACCGATATGGAATGGAACCCAAAAGGCCATAAATAAATCCTGTCACTCTCCGCACAGCAAGATGAAGACGTTTTCAAACAAAACGGGGCTCTCGCTCTCATGTATATTTTAGGAATCGGGAATAAATCCCCAAAAAACAACTACACTACCGACTGCGAACAACTGTACAAATCGGCTCCATACATAAAGTGACATTAGAAATATGCCACACTTAATTTCCGACCTTCTTCTTCATCATCTCCTCTTGTTTGTTTAGGCAATGTCCGAAGAAGCGCCCCGACGGTGGGTGGAAGGGGCGCGACACAGATTTTAATGACTCTTGAACTTGTGAGACGAATCGTAAATATTTCCTCGCCTTTTGCCTTCGCAGAAGACAACTTGAGCGGGATGACACGACCTCTGCAACGCGTCACCAGCCTGGCGTAGTCACGCGCAAGCCTTCACAGCCCGAAAGAACGGCAGATTCCTGAATTTATGAGCCGCATTAAAACCCGACACACAAACACACAATCACTAGTAGTGCAACAACGACGACAACAACACGACACGTCCCATTCTCGTCATCGTTTTTCTATTCGGATTGTGCAGTTGTTGCGGCGTCGAAAACGGTGCACTCAATGAATGGCATAGTACCACATTCGAATAAGCATCATCATCATCACCGTAGTAGGCGATGCAATGACTTTACACTTCTAACGTCTTCCAGGCTTGCTTTGTTTTTGTTTTGGGACACAGGAGATTTTATTATCTGTCAGTCGACAATGCTAGGGACTACACCTTACCTACTGCGATGATCGGCGGGGTAATGATGAGGATGACTGCGGCAATAATGCGGGAAACTCGTATGAACAGCGCAGACTATTGACCTATGAAGCCGCCGCCGACGCCGCAATGCAGCTAATCAGTCGGCAATCAGTCGAGCGAACTTAAGTCGGTTTTATTGTTTGTTTTTAGTACAAAAACTGAAATGCACTTTCGGTTAATGGGCTTCGCTCATAAGGGAGGGGGGGGCGAGCATAATTTACGAGGCGACAATGGTGGCCTGCGCTGGAAAACGACGGAACGGTTTTTAGACTTTTTTTTTAACCTCCTTTGGGAGGCGGGGATTTCGAACCATATCGATGGATTTATTTCAACGGGTGATGTGATTGTACATGGGGGCAGAGTCTGCTAGATTAACGGTATAAAAAGATCTAAAATATCGGTACATATATGGTATCCTGTTACTGGATCCGGAGTTTTAAATAGATATTTGACTATTGTCTTCAATTTTGATTTGGTACATGACCATTGTTAAGAGCAGCATTGATTTTTACTATCTGAAACATTCGATTTCCTGAAATTTATGACTTTATTTTTTATTAAATATTTAGGCAATGATGAGAAAGGTCGTCCACGATAAAATTGCACCACTAGCGAATAGCTATAACTTTTTTGCCTTTAGGGCATCTTCAGCGGTGGTCTAATTTTGGAACAACTTTATATGATTTGCATCAGCAAAACTTGAATAGGACCAGCTAAAATAGACCAACTTTGTGTTCCCCGCACCGGTGTTGTATTTTTTGTAGTTAAACCCGCCAACACCTGTCATCCTGTGAATCATTCAACATAACTAGAAGTTAGAGATTGGAAGTTTTTTTTAGAGATCGCAGATTTTTCACAAACTTTTTGCCGTGGATTGGTGTGACCAAATAATGTTTACTGACAGTAATGCGTCGTCAGAAGACGACGAGGATTATTTGTTCCTTCGATTTGCTGAAGTTGAATGTGTGAATGCATGTATTTCATTTAAACGATATTAGATAATGCTGATTTGCAATTTAACAGCAGACAAACAAGAGTTAAAACGGAGAGAGTCACGCCCTGGAGGACGCCCCAACATCGATCGTGATTTCCGTTTCGGTCATCAGAAGCTATGCCAGGACTACTTAAGCGACACGCTTATCTTCGACGCAAAGCACTTTCTGCGTCGTTCCTGCATGCCAAGGGAGATGTTCCTGGAAACTATTCGAAAACTAGAGTCATCTGATGACTATTTCCAGCTAAGTTGCGATGCAGCTGGAAATGTCGGCCTGAGCCCGTTACAAAAATGCACTGCTGCCTCACGGATGTTGGCGTACGGTTCGTCAGCTCATCCTCTCGACGACAATGTTAAGATTGGGGAGTCAACCAACCTACAAAGCTATCCTGAAGACTTACAGCCCGCAGTATTTGCGCCCCCCAACAATCGAAAAGGTGAAGAAACTGATGTACGAAAATACTTGATATAGAAGGAGATGTTCCATCATCACCATTAGCTAGAATTAAAGATATGAAGAGAAAGTGTTGAAAGTTCCGTCAGTGTACGGTAGGTTGGAAATAGAATAGACGTATTGAAAATTGAGCGAAAGGGCATGGGTACAGTAGTACTTAAACCAAGGACATTACCCTTTGCCTAACATCCCACTGTGGGGTAGGTCGAGGCACGGACGAATCCACCACCTCAACAGGCAAAAATTAACGTGTTGGTACGCACTCATTTACTACTGATAGCTGTGTGATAGTTTCTAGCGGTCGTTGGTATGCACTCTGTTTTGATGCGCACATGGGAGAGGAGCTCTCTCCTTTTTTGGGTTTGTTTTGATTCGCAACGTCTGAGATCACTCAGGTTTAAAAAATACTTTCCAAAGGTTCGAAAAAAATGCGTAAATTCAGTGAACTTCCCAGAAACTCAAAGAACTTATCAGAAATTCAGCATACTTCTTAGAAATTCAGAAAACATCACAGAAGTTCTACCTAATGTTTAGGGAACATTCCTGAAAATATGGGAACTTCACAATAGCACAATCTTCTTTCCAGAAGATCAGGCAACTATCCAGAAATTCAGAGAACTTCCCAGAAGTTTTAAAAAACCATGCATCAAGAATTAAAAAAATCAACTACTTTTTAATTTTAATCAATTTCACGAAAAAATCACCGTGTAACCATCTTTGAGATTCTAAAAAGTTCTCGTACGGTTTAACAACGTCTCGGAAATGCTATTTTTAAAATAGAAACTCCACCAACTTATTAGAAGGTTTGCAAATCGACCAACCTCCATGATTTTTCATTCAATTTCTCGTAAATTATTGAAATATTTGTGTGTGTTCTTCTTTTCATCATGAGAGATGCACCAACTAAAAGTCCCAATAACTTTTTGGAAGCTAAACCTGCTTCTCAAAGTTCCGGTTATTTCTAAAAAGTCGTATCTATTCCATGGATGATTCTATGGAACCAAGTTTCCAGAAACGTTGAGAATTTTTAGGAAATTCTATGGACTTCTTTGAAGTTCCACCACTTTTCTTCTGAAAAGAGAGCGAGCAACTTCATGATTACCTTGAAACTTCCAGTAAAACTTTTAGAGAAACTAGATTCAACTTTCGAAAAGCGTAATCAACTTCCGCTAAGTTCATTATATTTCCACCCAATCTTCAGAGATATTCCGAAGTTCAAAGTAATTCAGAAAATAATGTTTAAAGAGTTCGTTCAGTTTCTGGATGCTTATATAAGATCTGACCATTTCATGTAACTGCCGATAAGTGCATAGGACTGTCGAAAGGCTGTAGAATATGCAACTGAATAATATAATATATAAAAGCCAAAGATTTGTCAAACTTTTCCTCCGAACTGATTCTATCTTCATGATATCATCGGTTTCCCCCAGAACGCTTATCAAAACTTCCATAGTAAACTGTATCCTCCTCCTAGAAGATAATCCCAAGTAAACACGCCAAAAGTTTCTACATATATAACAGGCTTCTCTAAATGTATCTGTATGAGCTATTTGCGATTGCCAATCATGACCAATCCATCAATACACCGATAGTCCATATTAAAGATTTTATTACTTTTGATTTCCGAGCAATCGAAATACTCTTCGAAATCGGAATCACAATTCCGAGAGCCTTTCATTTTGAACTAGTCAGCATTTTCAGCAAAATACAAAGGCTGTAAAAAACGAAGAGAACCATTCCTTTTCCATAAACGAAACGAACAAGCAATTTGCGCACCACTTGCGCAGCATCACCCGCACCAAACATGGCCACTTTTCGGCTCATAAATATACCTCAGAATATACTCAATAAAGTTGAGTTTTTGTTTAGTAAGAGCTGACATTTTACTCATTAATTGGTGTTATCAATTAGCGTGTAGTGTTTTGGGACGGTATTTTTCTTGTTCCAAATTGGTACTAGATTTAAAATGATGCAAAATAGATCGGGTGTAAAACAAAATTTACAGCACTGCTGCAGCGATGATTTTGCGTTTGGTTTAAAAACATAGTTCCAAACAACTTGGACCACCGTTGAAGATGCCCTTAGGGTTCAATATTGGAATGTATGGGTAGTTTCAGTTCTGTATGTAATGTTGAGGGCCCTTTCTTAGCTCAGTTGGTAAAGGCGCTGCGTGACTATACGTGCTTCGCTTAGTCTCACATCACAAATTAAGTTTCATTGCATTTTGAGATGACTACATAGCCGTATAACCTTCACTGGTTTAGTATTTGATAACAAAATACAGAGAAGAAAAAAACAATAAGGCATAAAAAAGTTTTTGTTAAAAAAAAACTTTGTTTCCTTAATAATGCCAATCTTGTGATGTATGAACGGTTGGTAGGGAACATAATTACCTATCTTGAGACAAAATTTTATCGAAATCAAAAATGGTTTTTTTTTTAATTGACTTTGAATTTTTTTTTTTCAGTGTAGGTCTCATTTTGGATTTTTTTTTTCAATATTTTATTCTTAAAACATGACTTATTTTGTGATAATCACCCATACAACACTTTTTTGTAGGAGTAGTCATAATTTTCAATTTAACACATTTTTAAAAAATCGATAAAAAAAAGTTTAGCCCTTTTCAATAGACAGTCTAGAAAAAAAAAAGAAGAAGAAACTAAGTATGCAAAGTGGCTTATCTAGTCATGGTCTACACACCCAGAAAGTTTCGTTGTAATCTGAGAGGGTGCTGCCAACTCCGAATACGATTTGGGGCGATTTATTAGTTGCTGTATTTAGATTTCTTCATTTGTTTGAGAGAACTTTTTCAAATAAAGAACCCAAATTTGACTTTGCTCGATCCCAACCTTGAACTCGTGATCCTTGGATTGAAGGCTGCCTCATTCTCCATCTTTGATTATACACGTCACAATTAATACCCGTATTTAAATTTTCAGTCTCTAATTTGCATGACGTTGTTTAACAATCGTTAGTTAACAGTTACATACACAGAACTTTGACTATGAGTTAATAGAGTTTTATAACTGCTCTATAAACGTTCCACAACATATTAAAAACGAAAACTTTTCAAGCTTTGCGGATTAAATGTCTTAATTTATGTCTTGTAACATTGTCTTAAACCAACACGTATGTTGTCGGGTCATTGTTTCAACAGAATACGTTTATTTCCGCAAATATTAAAATTTTGAGAAATGCACCAAAAGTTGATGTTCTAGAAACTTTTTTCCATGACATTTCTCCATCCTGTTTTCGTTAAAATTTGCGTTATAATTTCACGTTTTTACAGTAAAACATGAAATAAAATCATTTTTTTTTGAGATACTTAAATTTTAATGTTAATTTTTGATTATTTTTTTTGCAACCTTCACACATAGAGCCATGACTTGTTCGAAGACAGTGTTTTTGTACAACCAAAGGTTTTCGATCTAAAAATCAATTGAAGTGCTATTCAAAATGCTTAAGCCTTTTTAAAACTGACTCTTGAGTCCAATTTTTTTTTGTATCCGTGGAAAAAACTTACTTTCGTGGGTAAAACGTGTTTTCAAATTTTCAATTGAATCGGAGATACTCGAAGTTAATCGGTAGGTCATTTCACCTGAAAACGCTCGAACAGAAAAGCACGATACCCCGTTTGGCATGCGGACGTTTGGCATACGCTTGTTTGGCCGCATGGACGTTTGACATAAAGACGTTTGGTCTAACGGACGTTTGGTTATCGTGATCGTGATATTGAAATAAAATAGGTCAATGTATATTTCTGTGTATTCTTCGTTTAAATTGTGAAATTCTTATATACTTGTCCCATTTCTTTTGCTTTAGTTTGATCATATTATCTCTCACCATGTTTTAATAATCGTCAGTCATTTCGAGGCTAGTTTTTTCTGAGAAAGTGTATTGTTCAAAAGGATGAATAACTGACTTTGAGAAAAGTCAAAATTTAAAATCAGATTCTACTGTGAAATGCCTTGCCATGTAAATTTAGGGTTCAAAGCCATTTAGCCAAATATCATTTAATCATTTTATTTGAAACAGCGTCTCAAAAGTAAAATAGGAAAAATGCTATTTGTTTTATGCTCAACATTAACAAATATTAATTTCTCACATAAATCACCAGTCGGTTTAAAATTTCTCAAATTGAAATGCATGAAATCATGAGAATTCCTTTTTTTTTATCAAAGAATGTCCGCTCATGTTTGAAAGAAGGAAAAATCTCACATACGAGTTTCATACCGGACAAGCGCTTGAATCATAAGTTCGCTTTTGGATACAGAAATATGGAATTCGGCCAAACATCAATATGCCAAAGATCCATATGCCAAACGTCCCATTCTCATAAAAAAAGTACGGGGCTATAGTTATGCGGAAACTCTTCGAAACTAAGAAGAAGGCAAATGGTATAGGACTAAGTCCAACCTCAAAAGCTTTTGGCGTCACGTCGATGATCAGCTGAAGTAAGGTTGGCCCTGAGAAAGAGGGGAGGAGAAGAGAAAGAGAGAGAGAGAGAGAGAGAGAGAGAGAGAGAGAGAGAGACAGCAATTGTTTGTAATCTAGTGAGCGGAATTTAATAGTTTGAGATTATTTCAATTCAGATATCAACCCAAATTTGAGATTGACACGGAGAGTAACAACCTGGTACCTCATAGCAAGATGCTTGGAAGATTCGATGCGATATCTCTTGATTATCTAAAAAAAATTATGTACAGATATTCCATAGATCTTTCAGAATTTCATAAAAATTGGTCCTTATCGTTTTTTTTTTCGTCATGAGAGCCCCCATTTCTACGATAGGGTGGTGCGAAAAATCATTCAATAATTTTTCCAAAAATCTTAACTTTTCATTTAATCATCAAAATACGCAAATGAAAGATACAAAAACACAGCTCTAGTGTGAAACAACTATTGGCGATGATAAAATGTATGGTATGGGTGCAATTTTTTTCAAAACTGCTAAGTTTTAAGTCAGCAAAAAACTTTCAAAATTTAAATCTATACTTAAGTACAATCTTCGCATAATTTTGATTATTTATTTAAAAAGGTTTAAACTTTCAACACAATGTGTTTAAACAGGAGAACTATTTGAAGCTGAGACCTCAAACGCCAACAAAAACGAATATAATTCATGTTTTCGTGATAAGTCTCGCATAAAGGTGTACTGTTCTATTATTTTTTCAATGTATGTTTAATTTTCTTTGATCTGCGTATTTAGTTGATCAAATCGGCTAGTGATTGAGAGATTATGAATTCTTGAATAAAAAAATGTTTAGAAGAGGTAAATTCTTTGAACTGCTCTAACGCACAAATGGTCGCGGGTCTGATATATTTTGATAAGGAACAAATTTTTTTCCTTCCAAATGAATTCGAGACAAAAATGACATTATTATATCGTTTTGAGCTGGAAGTGCTGGGTTGTCTGGTTACTAAAGGGAGATTTTTCTAGAACATAGTTCGGGGTGACAAATTAATGATTTCCAGACACTTTCTTGCATTCAATTGACTAGTAAGATTATTAAAAATTAGTCTGAAGTACAAAATGACTTTTTTTTTCTCAACACGTTGGATTTACGTCTCATTGCTTTTTTCCAACTACCGTCTCAATTACCCCATCTAAGCTGAGTGCCGACGTTTCCTTTGCCTCGTTTTCAAAGTCAACTGTCTTTTATCAATCAAAGCAGTCGCTGCATTTCGAAATTTAAATTTTTTATGCCATTGCATAGGTTTAGAAAGTTCACGTCCAGACCACATCTGCTGCACCATGCTTCTTCGCAGAAAGCATCATTAACGAAGCCCATGTTTGGATCTTTCTGATATCATTGAGAGGGATATACGGGAAAAAATCCATTTATCCTTGCAAAATGAGAAGTACTCGTATGAGTTTGGGTGCGCTCAGAAGCCGAACAAAAACCTCCCAGCGAGGAATGCATTCATTCGGTACAACAAGAGTATCTCCACGGGTTTGAATGAGTAACGAATGAACGTAAAAAAAAATGCTCTGCTTGAAAAGGAAAAGTCAGGATATGCCAAATGAGATCCACCCACGTCGTTCCGAGCAAGCAGGCCATGACGCCGTGTGAGCAAGTTTCTCCATGGGGATATAATGTTAATTTATGTAAAGTGCACGGAGTCAGTCCTTTTCTCGTCCTCGTACTTGCCACTTGCCACTATTTAGGTTCAAATGGTTTCAGTATTTGAATTTCATATCACCATCAGCACCGGAGAGCTATTCATGTTTTAGTCCGTTGGCTCTTGTATTTAGTGGATAGCTTGTTTCATACATGAGTATTGCAATCAGAAACGAAATCACACTCTGCTGCAACCGTGGCATCAGCCGGACAGTATCTATCAGCAACCATGAGACAGAAAAGCACAGACATCATAAAAGCTTGGCATTTTTTTCTGCTTTGTGAAGAAAAAAAAAACATGAGAACTAACATCCTCGCTAGCTCATCATCACGTGCAGAATGAGGCCAAACCATTCTAGGCATCATCGTCGAGTTGGGTAGCAGATTGAAACATAACCCTACTTTCTTTTTTCTTTTTTGTATCTACCACTTTCGCAAGGAGTGACATTTGACGACATTCAAACGGGGCTCATTCGAAGCTATCAGACATCGTGTTTTTGTTTTATGTTTATTCTCCTCCACTCACTTCTTAATGAGAGCTGTTGATTTGGACCAAAGTTTTGTTGATATAAACCTAAAGAATGTTGAAAAATAAAAATGTGTTGAAAGTGTCCTTCCATGTAATTATGAAAGGTCGGTTTGGACACAACCTTCGAGCGAGGGGTTTAATGGATGTGAACGAGTGTGTCAACTTGACATTTTGAATGTTTGCATTGGGAATGCTTGTTTGCTAACACAGGAAAATGGTCTACTAGGGATAGAAGGAAAATTTGTGTATACGATTGTTTTCCTTCGGAAAATTATGAAGCATTACTGATTATGATGTCTTGAAGATACATCCTGTCTATCTGGCAGATCGCATATTTCGTAATTCAAGCTTGAACTAAAATCACCGTAGCAAAATCTTCGAAGCGTAACCATTGGCACCCAAGAGCACGTTCCAGTTGGCTAAGCTAATCGTTACGCCAATTACCCAGCCACTAGTAACCATAATCAAGAAATTCAAGTCCTGCTCTGTGGTCAACCATTCACCATCCTTCTGCCACCATATTTCTACGCTCGTACAGACGAACGAATTTCCACCCCCACCAGCAGCCAGCAGCCGCAGTTGTAAACTTTCAAAAGACGAATTTCCTGATTAACGTTTTGGCTTGCGACTTTATGAATATGCAAGTGCCTTCTTCTTCCCTTCTACCCAGACCGTCTATTGTGACATTCCGCTGAATTAGAAGATACAACTCTCTGGCTGGCTTATTCTAATCAACGAAACTACCCGAGAGCTCGTCCACGTTTCAGTCGGAGAAGGAAGACGAAGCACAGCACCCACTCCGACAATAATTTAATTTCATTTATTTCCACATACAATTTTGACTTTCGATTCGTTGTGGAGCGATTCCACGCCAAATGACCGGTCGATTGGACAGGAACCTCACCGAATTATGACATCTCCCAAAAGGGGGTTCCCAGACTTGCAATGAAGTTGTTGTTGGGCCGTGTAAGTTCCCGGTATATTCGTGCTTGTTCTCGAATTCATGACAGCCGTTCCGGATTTTGTCCGTCCAGTAAAAACCTGTGGCTATTTCGACTTGGAATAGCTCCGTAGAATTCTCTGCATCCGAAGTTTAGATCGAGAAAAGTGGAACTTGTGGTTCCATTGGATATGGCACAGTTTAAGCTTCTGTCACGTCCCGGTTGGGCCATCGGGGAAGAAAGCTGGTAAGATCTTCTACCATCTTGTTAGATGTGTATTTTATTCGGCAGTAATTTTAGAATAATTATAATTTCGTCAACACGTTCCATATGCACGAAATTTCTGAATTCCCAAAGAAGAAGGATTAAGTCTGAGTTAGCTTGACATATGTTTATGAAAATGTGTGAGACTCCGTACTTTTCGAAAATAGTCTTTGATGTGATAATTAAAATTGCTACATAAAATAGAACACCAACCTTCATTGTTTTGTTTTCAATGGTCAATTTGAACTTTTCCTTCCCCTTCTAAGTGGACAAACACTTTGCACTCTCACCCCTCGCATTTACCTCCGAAGTTAAGCTACAAAACTTTCCACAATTAGACTTTATCGCTCTCGAACTTCCACTCGCTACGAAACAGCGAGAAACGGGCGTCGTCGAGTCCCACGAGTACAATGACAACCTGCACTCAGCAGCAGCCTACTCCGGTGCAACTGAGTATAGAACTTTGTCGCTATCTTTTGTCGTGGACATCGTAGTAGGCGAAATACCCAGGAGCGAAAAACATGCGGATGTCCACTGGTGAAGTGTCATAACCGTAGCACATTGCACCATTGACGCAGTGGGGGCTCATTTGTGAGATGATTGCCGTTTTGGAGGGAAGTACCGTGCGGGGCCCAAATCCGTACAGCTGGAAGAGTTTAGTTAATTTTATCAAAGAAAATAAGCAGTTTGATATTGTTTTGTTAACTCGAATGAATCAGGTTGTAATCTATGAAACAGAGATGAGGAAAACAAATCATGAGTCCGTTATTCTACTCAGAATTAAGACCTTATCTTAAATTATCATTGATTCCATTATCCATTTCAAAGAATTTTGAGGATTTCATGTACAAAAATCAATCAAAATGAATTGTGATTAAAGATTTTAGGATCTGCTACACCCAACATAAACAAGCAAGATTGTTTTGCGACTTCCTACACACAACCAAAATGTCAAGTAATTTTCTAGCCCTGAGACCAACACATGCAAGCGTCCTTTAGCGCATAAGAATGTGTTGAAAGAGATGAGAAAATAATTTCAACCAAACACATCTTTCATCGAATTGCGAATGTGTCAATTTCAGGAGACATAAAATTACACAAAATCTTTGTTTACATTCCCTAACTTTCTTAAAAAGATTTAAAAAAAATCTGTAGGATTATGGCTCATACAAGAAAATACATTAAAAATCGAACATCGAGGTAGGCTTTGCGTGTGGACGGACGTCAAGTTTGATTTCTCAGTGACATTTGTTTTCACTCTTCAGAAATATGAAAATCGATAGTTTCTAGTGAAGAAATGCAGTTCTCTTGTTACAGAGTATAAATTGATGTGTTGTGAGACGATCGGTTGCTGTTTTTTCTGAAAACTGTTTGGTATTTTGCACTGCTGCGTACGTGTTGGTTTTCATGCTTCCGGAAGTGTCTGATGGAAAAAGGATGAATTAACTTGCGTGATAGTAGGATGGTCCAGATCAGTGTGATTTTGGAAAGAGAATCCGAGTTACATTAATGTTTGTGACTACTGCCTGCAAGAGTAACAATGTTGCATCCCCGATTTTTCCGTATTTTTCCCGATTTTTCCGTATTCCAAGTACTCCCCAGTAAACTTCTAAAAAAGCGATTTCAAACATAAACAAGTTACTGCTATTCATTGTGATGGAAGGTTTGTGTCGCACACCATGAAACTCTCGTATCTTTAAACGCTTGTGATTTCCTGAACCAGCTAGAATTTGAAAAATTCTTCAAGTTTCACAATTTCAATCGATCAAATGTTTTATTATTCGTACAGAGCACTTCATTTCGCGGAATTTCAAAATATAGAGAAGAAATCTAAATTGACAATATGTTAAGGTAATGCAATGTTGTTTCTGCAGTCCGAGAAATCTGATAAGTTCTCTTTCAACACCCGTACTTAGATATTTTTCTCACTTCACTGAGCTAGTAATGGCGCTATAACCATAAGCCGTTTAGGGCTAGGACTAAAGTGATTGCTTAAATTTCAACCGTTCGGAGAAAAAAATGAAGCATCACTTAACCTTCTTAGACTCGATGCTCCCGATGACCATATAAATTACTTTTTGTTCTGTACACCAAACAGGGCATTCAGTTTATCTATTCTCTCCGACTATTCATTTCCCATTTCCTTTTATATCTACTGAAGGCTACGTGAGTTCCCCGTGTCTTCTTAAGGTAGATATCAAATTCTCCCTATCTCCAACGGTTGCATGACGTGGCCAGGTGATCAATCGAGGAGTGTCTTCGTGGAGATTATTCAGTAGCCTAGGTTCCGTTTCATGGTGACATGCAATGTCTTCAACGAATTATTCCTCATCGTAGCTCCATTCACGAGGTGTGCTAACGTCAATTCTTTTGCTAATGCTAACGCTAATATACACAGATAAAAAGAAACATTGAATTTTCTGCGTTTCTAATGCACATAAAGGGAATGCTAGATTTTGGAGAAATATTTGGATATTTTATGTAAATTTAAGCCAGATAACGCCTGCATCAAGCCTGTTGTATGAAAGATTGTAAACATTGTTGTATGGCACATCAAGGACTACAACCAATTGCGTTGTTTAAGCCTCCTTTGGCTTGGAATTAAACGAGGGGAAATTTTACGCGCTTGCTAAAATTAATTATTTTTTTCTGTGTAATAAAACACATTAAAAATCATAGGCGAGATGTTTTGTATCGGATCTTGATTTTTTTCTTACAGCTACTAACCTAGATCCTTGAGATAAAAAGTGACATCTAGGAGCATTTATATTCTAGTAACAATAGCAGCATTTGGAAAATACCATTTTGTATTCCTCAACTTATTTTTACGACATCTCTTGTAGAATATCATTTTGAATGTTAATGGTCCTGTAAATTTAAAAACAGACGCAAACATCTGTCTACTGGGCCGCTCTTTTTATGTGCGTACAAGAAGACTTATATTTACATGAATTTACATGGAATAGTTCGGAGAAAATCTAGATTTCTTGCAATGGCAAACAATTATTATAAATAGAAAAATCAGTATGATGAACATGTGATACAAATCTTGGAAGCATGATTTTATGTTCACCATCAGATCGTCTCGCGCTTAAGCGTACGGATTTTGGTCCTGCACGGTACAAATAGTTACAAGGAAATTGTCCAAAGTTTTCTCGGCTACTAAAACATCACCAGGGGTAAGCTTATCATTCGTAATTGTTGTTAAGGCTTTAGAAGGCAGCTACGTGAAGCATAGAATTAACTCAAATTGAGCAGCTAGTCACAACAGTAAGTCATGGCTGTTTTCGTTGAAGATGGATGGAGGATCGATTTTTTTACTTTGGACTACGTCTGTGTTTTCAATTCCGGGGTACACGTTGCCAGTGCAAAACTTTGGAGCGTCACGACAAACTTTTGGATTTTGACCATTAATAACTAATGTTTGCCCCAATCGACGAAAAATTTACTACGCGTAGAATTAAATATTGAAAACTATTGATTTTGAACAATAAACTTTTGTCGCAAACATAAGGTCACGTATAAATATGTTTTTTGCAGAGTAAATTAACTAATTGCACAAGTATTTTCCTATCACAGATTTCAAATGTTAGTAAGGACCTGTTCATAAATCACGTAGACTCGTTTTTGAAAATCTCAGAATACCACCAATACTTAGGGCAATACTTAGCTTAAGAAGTTCAGCAGTGGCTGCGTCATCGGATCATTAATCAAAATCAAACCGGTGTTGCAGTTGGATTGGAACAAGAAAAAATATGAGCCCCGACCCCGAGTACAAATTCCATTTGACAAGTGACTCCAACGATAGCCATCTGGTGGCGGATGGATGCAGAATTTTCAAAGACTTCAATTCCAAGATACTTTGTATCATATGGAATTCCTTGCATCGTTTAGAGCTGCAGTACAAGTAATTGCAGATATCTCGCATTAGCTTTTTCAGGTTCAATGGCAGCTTTATGCATGCGTAACTTGCTCAAACAGCCATAGCGTGGCAAGTAGAATTGATAATTGTCAAATGCGGACAGTCCCGTTTAAGCAGCTTCTTGACAGTACGGTCAGAACCCATCATTATCGAAACTCCATCTAATGCACAACCCACAACCCTTTTTTTTGGACATGCGCAGAATTTATATATAAATTTTCGCACTGCAAAATTGTATTAAAAATAACAAAAAATGACGTTCGAAATTACTATGCTTCGACTAGCATAAATAACTATCGAGAACATTATTCTAACTTCCCAATATTCCTCTGCATGAATGCATGAAAATAGTTCTAAATTAGAAGAACAGTATTTTTGGAGAAATCCCTGAAGGACGTTCTGCCGAAATTTGTGGAGCAATCTCTTGCGGTATTCGGAAACAAACACTTCTCCAGCGGAGTACTTGAAGAAATTATTGATGTAAATTCTCGAAAACTATATGTAAGAATCCTTGCATACATCCTATACAAAATTTGAAATGTTGTTCTTTAAAAACCCATTGCACGATTTTCAATGTTCAGAATTTAATATATGTGATTGTGAAATTAGTGCAAGAAGTTCTGTCCAGATTTCTTCAACAAATCAGATTTTTCTACAAGATTGGGGGGTGTTGACCAAAGTCTACGCTCCATACAAAATTTCAAAAAATTGTATCGTGCAAAGTCTACGAAGGGGGAGGGGGGGGGGGTCTGAGACTTTCAAAAAAACTGAGTACGTGGTTTATGAACAGGTCCTAAGAGAGTTCTTTGTATACTATACGGACACTGCCAGAGAAGATATAGTTTGAAAAACACTGGCCAGGCTCAGAATGATATCTGTCGTTTCTGTAACATGGAACGCGAAACCTCGGAACATCTACGAATCCTGTAAAGGTGGTGGGTTTTATAAACTAAATTTTGCCTGACTGGGCATCATTAGCATGATCAGTAACCAGTCATTAGCAGAATTAATATCAATTTTCTGCTTATTACTTGCTGACGCTGTATTGCTGGCTCATGCATTGTCTCGAAATATTAGCAAACATGTGAATGGGTCATACGACAGTTCCAAAAAAGACCGATCAAACATGGCCCATTCAAAATTCGACCAATTCGATTTTCCCAGGTAAAGAGTTTGTTTGATTGGAATTTATCTACACCCAAAATAAAAAAGCAAGATTGTAATGCAATTTCGCATGATTTGGTTTCATTTCTCGTAATGGATCGCAACTTGGAGAAAGAAAGCAACATTGGTCGTGGGCAAAAAAGCAACACATCAATTCGATTAGAAAAATTCAATGTGTGCGTGATGTTGTACAGTTGATTAGTAGTAGTAAATTCAATGGCGCACAAAAAAAAAGATTACCATCCGCTACCGAGAGTCGAACCGCGACCGTCAGCATGACGGCTCTTCATTGTAACCATCCAGTCACCACAACAAGTTGAGGTGAATGGAATAAAAGTCCTACAGTTTCTTCGGTTTTTAAGGCACTCAACGTTACAACAATGAAGCAAATTTCGGTCGCACACACTTACATGGCTTCGTTTATTTCATAAACCGCATGGTGACTTGATGAGAGGGCGATAGGAGTGTGATGACGAGTGCAGATAAAAATAGAACACTTGACAGCGGAATAGCAACAGTGGAATAGGCGTAGCGGCGTTCTGTGCCATTGTCTCACCCATATTGAGAAGTTGTTGACGGTTGAACAAAACCCAACGGTTGCTGCGATTGTCGAGGCACTAGGCACACAGCGATAACCACTTGCACACACTTGCATGGCTTTGTTTATACCATAAAAAGCTTTGTGGAACATGATGGGCAAATTTGCCTTTTCAGAATCATGCGGATTTCTCAAGATATGATTGCAAAAACTGCAAAATTGCAATTTTGCATTTTTTGCTACAATTTCAACTTTTGGGTGTATAATACCGTTCCAAACTCTTATCAATTGGTAGTTTCCTTTTCATACAGGGCTCATACAATTTCATACACGGTTCGGACATTTAAATGGTATTCCGAAAGACAAGTATAATTCAAGCTTACTGCAAGAGTCGCATGTCAAATAGAAGTTTTACAAATGGCGGCCGTTACGAAATATTGAAATAAATGCTTGTCACATTCATTACACGCTAAGATAAGATTACCGAAAATAAGGTCTTCAATTTACCGAAAATTAGGTTTTGGTTGCAAAACCTAAAGTATCGGTAAAATTTATCGCAAAAAACGTTTAAGTTTACTTATTTTATGGGAAAAGTGGATTTGCAAATTTTATCGTTATATTTTACTTAAATTTGGTTTAAAATGCTACCGATAATTCCAGTACATATGTGCACTTTTGTGCGGTTTTCGGTATTTTTTACCGACTTTTCCGTATTCTTATCTTAACGTGTACACAGTGTTCTACATCACCTTTGCGTTCAACTCCATTAGGTTGTCGTTTGCAGTTTATCGCTCAAGGTTACTGTAGAGGATGTTATGATCATAACTAAGTCAACTTTAATCGGTTGTATTCATTTCAATTCTTCAAAAACCTGAGCGCTTCATATTTTAAAGATGGAAGAACTAAGTACGCCAGATTGGAACAATCTGCTTGTAACATGTGTGTGTTTTTCCAACAACAACGTAAATGGAAAGATTTGGAAGTTTTACAGTTTGCAGCAGAATGATATTACTTTGAGTCCAATTCAATATTTTATGCTTAATTGGGCAGCTGAACAAGTAGGATCTGTTTGGATCTTTTTTTCTAAATGATCTGAATGCTGAGAAAAGGGAAAAAAACATCCCGAATAGAGTCAAGATTATGAAAATAAAAGAGAAACTGGAAGAAGTTGACCAAGGTGTTCTGTTTGTTGTTGATCGATTCTCCTGTTTTTTGTTTCTATCTATACTTAACTTATTTTCCGAGTTTTTTTTTGTTTTGCTTACCTGAAAAAAGAGGAGAAAAAAATATAATATTAAAAATTTATCAGAATCATTGATATAAGATTAAAAGCAAACTGTTAACATGTATGTGCGTATGTGGGTGTGTGTATGTGTTCGTGTGTGTGTGTGTGTGTGTGTGTGTGTGTGTGTGTGTGTGTGTGTGTGTGTGTCTGTAAGCGCGCACGTGTGTATGTATGTATGCGCGCGTGTGTGTGTGTGTGTGTGTGTGCGCTTATGTGTACATGTGTGTGTGCGCACATGTGTTTGTGTTTGGTTTGAACGAGCTGTTGTCTGATACTAACGACATACATTTTTAGCATGGGAGTTGACAGGTGATTTATAGTAATCATTTCAACCATTAGATTGAAAATGGTCTCATCAATCCAATGGTTTCATTACATTTCTTGAAAAAGGTGTAGTTCGCGATAAATCGCTGAAAATATTCAGAAAATAAAGTTGCTTTGTAACAGGATATTTGTATTGTCCATCGTCAAAGAAAATTATTTTAAGAATGGCACGTATGTATTCGTTCGAATTTAGTTATAATCAGATAGATCTCACCGTTAACTGTTCCTGAAGGTCAGGTTCCATGTGATGCTAAAGGATGCCTTTATGTCTACAGGAGAAGCACTCCGCAATCCGGCAAATATTTTCACATTATCCTCTTCGAACGGAACAGCACGGATACAATTAGTACTTCAAAGAAAAGCGCTTGAACGCAATATAATGTTAATCACAGGTAAAAAACCCTTCGATGAGAAATTTAACTTGAAATCACAATCATTGTGCAACGAAAAAAAACCTGAAGCTCTCCCTCTGTACACCACGTGGTGGGTGCACGCACTTAATTCATCTTCCGAAACGAGTTATCAGCAAATTAGTCTAATTGGCTAAAATTAATACATTACACGAAAACAAAAACCCACATTGAATGTATTCGTCAAACCACATAGATTTTAGCCATTGCTAGCTACGCATAAAGCATGTACAAAATTCATATGGCATTTATAAACTTTGACAAACAATTTCATAATAAATTACATTGCATGCGCAACACCACATATACTTTATCAGTCGTCAAATAGTTTCCATAAAACGGGTACATGAATACTGTATAGAAAAGATTACCAACTTCATCATTCTTGAGCATGACAATCATTATGCTTTTTTGGTAAATTTATTGAAATAAATAAAATAGGTAATATTGCGTCAGCATATCAAGGAACATAAATTTATTGTGTTGTAGATGACAGTTATTTAGATTTACATAAACTTAAAAAATGCTCATCAAATAGTCCCACGGTCGTCATGGACCTACTCTACTACAACCTACTAAAAAAGCTGTCCCTAGCGATTACGAGATTCATTTTTTTCTAATAATTGTATACTTAGTTGCTTAGTTATATTTACCTAGGTGTCTATCCTAAAAATTGTACCACTGCAATTCAATTGAGTTGCTTCCCGTAGATTTTCACCAAACTGTATAGGATATAGAGGAGGTATATGTTTTCCTGTTGGAGTTCTTCATACTCTAGGTACCTGTCAAATCCAACTCACTTTCCAAATTCATTGAGCACAACTTCTTTAAACGCCAAAACTGGGAACCCTTTGTAACAAGTATTCTGTTACTTTCTGTTTGAACATATTTTTCATAGTTTACATTTTCCTGTCTCCACGAAGTCAGTCGATCAAAAATTTCACCAACGTTACAATCTTCCGGATCTAAAATTCTCTTCAAAATGATTTCTAGCGCTATTTTCGAAAATAATTAAACTACATCGCAAGTATTAAACCATATATTTTTTTGGCATAATATTTTATTTTTTTTGGCATGAGTCTTACTTTTGATTAGGAACATAAATACATGGCATGTAGAAAGTTAATTCATTATATGTTCAAGGTTTATAAAAATGATACACTTTCCCAAAATAAGTATTTATAGCTGACAAATGAACATTACCGATTTGTCTTAGTTAATTAATATTAATAATATTTTTTGAGTATACCCAAGTTACCAATAAGCAGCTCCAAAGCGTCGTAACAGCAGCCTATCAAGCGAGTAAGTCACCTTAAATGCAACATAAATGCCGCTTTTGGCCCAATTTACGGCTTCTTTACTGCAATTTTATGATAATGCATCATCAATCTTATTTTGCATTCGAATTGCTTATTACAGACTACAAGCATTTAAATAGCCTTTGAAATCCAACTTTACAACAGTTAGCATTCAACATGCTGATATAATGCTAATATAATGTTTGTTGCATCTGAAAACCAGATTTAGGGTTGATTTACTACACATGCTAATGCTTATTGGTTACCTGGGAAGAATACCTTTATTAGTCTAGATTTTCCGATTGTTTAATATTTTGCGTATCATTTGCAAACTTCGGTTCGAACCGTTATTAACAAAGGTAATCATAAATAATGATTAAATCAGACAACAGACTTAGCCGTTTGGTTCAAATATGAAGGTTTCAGAGTGAATTTGAATTTGTGCGTGAGGTGAAGAACATACTTAACATAAAAACATAGATACTTTTCCATAAAATGTAAATATTTCGGAATCACAATGCGATCCTACATACACAGAAAAAAATTATTGATTTTTAACAGACCATCAAAATTGTAAGCCCTTGTTCAATTGTTTGCCAAAAAAACTAGGAAGAATGATTTTTTTGTAATCTCTGATACAATAGACCTGATTTAGGCAATATCTAAATTCACATGAAATATCTTATGAATTTACCTTAAATCTAAATATGTGTGCATTGAAGAACGCAAAAATAAGATGATTCTGTCGTACTGTGTAGCTCATCTACTTATAACCCACATATTTATGTGTGGTTAAAACAAGTCCGAGAACAACCCCTTTGAAATACTAGGTAAGAGCAGGACATCGCTTAATATTCATAAGCTGGCCACGACAGACCGACGACGGAAGCCCCCCCTCCCTCCTCTTCGAACCGGAGCATGACAAACGAAGTGAGAAAAATGAGTGCATATAGAAGAATAACGACAACAGTCAGCACATACATATTCCGAGCATTAGGTTGAAATCCGCAGTCGAAGGAAAACGATACAACCCAACCGAAGTCCGCTCGATCAGCAGGGCGGTGCGGGGCTGGAGGAAGCCAAGCGAAGACAAATCTCTAGCTGCTTCATCTTCCCAGTAGTGCTAAGGAACAAAGCGGCAGCAATACAACACAACAACACACGTCACTTGCAGATGGATATGAAAAATGATTGCTGCCAGTAGCAGTGCAGAGCCGGGAAGAGAATGGGCACTCTACTCTTCCACTCTCTCTCTCTCTCTCTCTCTCTCTCTCTGGCCGAGGGAACGAAGGAACGAAGGAACGAATCCGGGTTCGGGTGGTGATTCACTGTCACCGCTTGACACCATTGCACTGCTACCGTTCCGAAATGCATCCAGCTCAGGCCGGGAGATGCGAGAAGGACGACGAGATGGTAATGGTAGTCATGAGGTGTTAAGTGCTGTATCGAGCAGTAAGAAGCAATACGTGAGATATGAATGAGGTGAGAAATCTAGCAGAAGCGTAAGTTTTTTCCTATTTATTTGGAATAGTTCCAAAGCTGCTATTTTTTAAACTGTCTTGTACACTTTCGGTGTCGCTATGGCAAATTGATGGTGCCAGAAACGTTTTGCGATTGCATGGAGGACCGGAAAGATAAAGGACCCTAGCCAGCCATCGGCGGTGATTGATACGAAAGTCCTTGATTCACATTGATCGTTTGAAATGGAAAAAAGTCAGACTTTTTGTTATTCTCACCAAACGGCCCATTAATTTGTTCGTTCAATTCACCGTTTACCGCTTGCATAAATAATGCCAAGGTGAGAGAGTTTTTAATTAAAAACTTTTATCCGCCATCAGCCGTTAGAAGGTGACAATAATGGTACCGGGAAACATTCACGCAAATGGAGCAAATCGGCACCATCCCCCCTCGAACCGGATCCATGTTTCCCATTGTAAACCGTTTCTACTATTCGACCTACTTTTTTTTTCATTCCGAAGGTCCCGCTTTGCGAAACATCAATAGCGAAATTTGCAATTATGAAAATTTTCGAAAATATATTGCCGGGAAAACTTTTCCAACCAGGTAAATTCCCGTCGTTTACGTTGAACGGAGGCAGCGGAGAACGATGGAGAAATAGGAAAAATGTGTTCTAAACGACTTTTGTGTGGATCATAAAAGTCCACCGCCCTAATTGGGCACGGGCGTAAAAAGTGGTAATTTTGGGAGCTCGCGATTGTGGAAACTCTTTCCTGGCGACCACGCTCCATCATAATCATCATCAGCAGCAGCACCAGCATCAGCAGCATCAACTGGGTAGCGGATGGAGGGCTGTTAATCAACGGTAGCTATAAATTTAAACCTCCAGAATTTTAGTTGAAACAATGCGGAGAAACTTTCTTTCGACCAAGCACGACCATTGAATACGACGGGCATTTAAGTTGCGTTCAGTATAATTTGAAAAAGTCTGGGTTATTCACAGATCTACGGTCTTACCGATAGAAATAAACAAAACTCAGGTATGAGTAGGATTTAATATCCGTGTAAATGCGTTGACCCGCAGCCGCAAAACGTCAGTTCGTCGGTTGACATCAAAGCAATCCGTGTTGTTACGGTATACGTATGGCAACGTTGTTTGCAGGATCCTAGCAACTGAGTTTTGTTTTTAAATCTAAAAGCAATTCGATGATTCAACATATGCTGGTAAATCCTGGTGAGTGTGAGCTTTTTAGTGGAATACCTGTAACTAGAAAATGAGAAGAAAGATTTGTAATTTCCATTTTATTTCAACTACCCTTATTGCTTATCCTGACAGATACGCGTATCTGACTTCTTCGGTGACGTGTACTAATACTCGACTGAAATTACTAATCTTTCTTCTCATTTTCAAGATATGCTGATAGTGGATTAGAATCTGGATAATGGCAGGAATAAACATAATGAAATTTCTGAAGGTTATTAATTGTGAGCTTTCGATGCTTGTACCATTTTTGCACCAGCATGATTGAACAGAAAGTAACATTTTCATAAAAACCAGAACCGATGGTGAAACTGAACCCTTCTTACACTTCACCAGAATTACGAACTCAAATGTGGCCAATACAATACTGGATACATATTTTCATCAGAAATTCCAGGAAGATCCAGGAATATTCGATACGTTACAAATTAAGTTTATGAAATGAACAATTTGTCAATCCTGAACGTATTGTTCATCGATATGATTAAAAAATTGACATTAATAGTGTTTAACGACCTATTTATGCTAGTTATATAAAAGAATAAATTACATAACTACTAGAAATTTCCTATATTCAGTCCATAAAATTAATTATTAGACAATCCTAAGCGTAATTTTGATTGTCGATATGGATTCAAGATGCTGAATAACATGTAGTTACGTTGCAAATTGTGTAGTATAAAAATTTTAGCTGTGTAATAAATAAATGGAGATTTTGTGTAATTTTCGAATCTACTCGTTGCAGTTCAAAACCGGACCATTCGAGCCAATCGATCATGTGTTAATTCTATAGAGTCGCAGAGTGTGGCTAGTCCGCTATATCTGCTATTCAACGCACCAGATGCAAGACAATAGAATACAAGCAGCATCGATTGGTGTGAGTGGTCTTGTTCGGTTTGGAACTGCAACCAGTATAATTTCATCTCACTATTACGTGTACTCAGGTATTGTTTTGGATTTGCCAATCATAATGAAATTTTGACCAGTTATGTGAGAATTTTATGATTTGGCACAAATAGCTCAAAATGTAATCGGAGGGTAAACTGTTTGATTACCATTATAATAGGTCGTCAAGTACTGTTTTGTTCATATCTTCGTAACAAGATGTCCGAATGATCAATAGCGTTGTATGGGAATGTTGTAGCTTTTTTTTTGCCGCCTACAGAACTGAAATCGGTTCACAAATGGCTGAGAAACCGATGTGACATTATTTGTAATGCACACACACACACATACACACACAAACACATACATACACACAAACATGTGCTCAGTTCGTCGAGCTGAGTCGAATGGTATATGACACTCGGCCCTCTGGGCCTTGGATAAAAAGTTGAGTTTTCAAGCGATCTTAATACCCTTCTTTTGGTGTAAGAAGGGTAAAAAATGAAAAACGCTTTTAAAATTTCTATGACAGTATTCTCTGTTGGCGCGCTAGTTCTCCGGATTCATGGTGGACTCACGGCAGCGAGAGTGTCCTTCGGATTTTCTAAATCAAACGCGCGAACAACTTGAAACACTATTCCAAGGTACTCGAATCATTCTTTGAATGCGATAGAGGTTTTGATGTACACTCGGTCGTAGTTTTATCATACTAACTTCTATTGGTGTTTTGATACGAGTTTTCATTGAAGAGAGGGTATTGGGGTATTGTGTTGCTCGAAATATAGTGTGAGAAAATCTCCCTAAGAACATTCTACTCTGCTTTGAGGTATAAAAAGTAGGTTGAGTATGAGTGCCTTAGCTACGAATTCATTTAGGGTAAACTCAACGATTATAGAAGGTGCCCTAACAACTATCTATCTATATAAATAAAAATGAGTTGGGGTTCCTTTGTCATTTATATGCAGGGGTTTTTGAGGCTGGGCAATATTTTTAAGATAGTAAGAGACCCCTCCCTCTTCTGAAAAGGGGGGCTCCCATACAAATGAAACACATTTTTCTGTACAACTCGAGAACTGATCAAGCAAAGGAACCCAAATTTAGCATGCGGAAGTTTTTGGAGGCAAAAAATGTTTTTATGGAAGTTTGAGACCCTCCTCTCTCTAAAGGAGGCTCCCATACAAATGAAACAGAAGTTTCTGCATATATCAAGAACTAATCAAGCAAATGGAACCAAATTTGGCATGTGGGGTTTTCTGGTGGCGAACAATGTTTCTATGGTAGTTTGAGACCCCTCCCTCTCCTAGAAGGGATGCTGTCAAACAAATGAAACTGAAATTTCTTAATAATAACTCTAGATCTAATAAAGCAAATGGAACCAAATTTGACTTGCGGGGATTTTAAAGGCAATAAATGTTTCTACGGTAGTTCGAGACCCCTCCTCCCTCTCTGGTAGGGGGGGGGGTTTCTCCCATACAAATGAAACACAAGTTTCTGCATAACTCTAGAACTAATCAAGTAAATGTAACCAAATTTGACAGGTAGAGAGTTTTTGAAGGCAAGAAATGTTTCTAGATTAACTCGAGACCCCTCCGCCCTCTGTAAGAGGGGGCTCTCATACTAATGAAACACAAATTTGTGCATAACTCAAGAACTAATCAAGCATATGGAACCAAATTTGGCATGTGGAGGTTTTTGGAGGAGAGAAATGTTTCTATGGAAGTTTGAGACTCCTCCGCCATCTGGAAGGGGGAGAGAGGGGGGTTTCCATACAAAAACAACACACATTTCTGCCTAACTCGATAACTAACCAAGTAAATGGAACCAAATTTGGCATATGGAGGTTTTCGAAGGCAAGAAATGTTTCTATTGTGGTTTGAGACTCCTCCGCTTACTGAAAGAGGGGTCTCTCATACAAATGAAACACGAATTTCTGCATAACTCGAGAACAAATCAAGCAAATGGAACCAAATTTGGCATGTGGAGGTTTTTGAAGGAAATAAATGTTTCTAAGGTGGTTTGAGACCCCTCCGCCTTCTGGAAGGGGAGACTCCCATAAAAATGAAACATAATTTTTAACATAACTCGAGAGCCAATGAAGCAAATGAAACCAAATTTGGCATGTTAAGGTTTTTGGAGGCAAGAAATGTTTCTATGGCACTTCACCACCCCTCCCCACTTTAAATGGGGGGGGGGGGGGCTCCCATACAAATAAAAAGCAAATTTCTGCATAACTCGAGAACTAATCAAGTAAATGAAACCTTTTTAGCATATGGGGGTTTTTGGAGGCTAGATTTCTATATACATAAAAATGATTTTCTGTCTGTCTGTCTGTCTGTCAGACCCTTATAGACTCGAGAAGTTCTGAACCGACCAACGTGAAAATTTATATGAAGGGGTTTTTGGGGCTGGGGAAGGTTCTTATGATTGTTTGAGACCCCTACTCTCTCAGGAAGGAAATAGATAGAAGTTTGAACTCCTGCTTATTCAAGAAAAACAACTCATTTAAAAAAAATCATAATCGTGCCAGTTATATCAAATTTTCCTTCATTTAGTTGCAAGCATAGCAGCGCACGCACCGGGTTCAGCTAGTCAAAATATAAATTTTAATCCTATCTCCTATCGAAAGTGGATTCATTTAACAAACTACTTAAGTTATGTCCATTAAGAATCCGGAATAATAAAATCATCCGTATCTCGGTAACGGATTGACTTACAAATAAGTTTAATACATCAAAATAAAGGTAATTATCTGTACTCTCTTTGTTTCTAATGACAAAATGCAATTTCTTCTCCCACTAAACGCTGCACACCTTCGGAGTCAACTTCCATGGAACATTTGTTCCACATTTTGGTCATCTGAGTCGTTTTTCCACTTTTCTCAAGCTTCCGCTTCATTACTGCCCAAAATCCCTCGATGGACCGGAACTGCGGGCAGTTGGGTGGATTTTTGTTTTTATCGATGAAATCTACATTATTATCGCGGTACCACTAGATGACTTCCCGACTGTAGTGGCAACTCGCCAAAACTTCACGAGACTTTTATGGGCTTTAATGGAAGGTAGTACGCGGTTGATGCATTCTTCCTTGTACAGCTTCGAGTCCATCATGATATTCGTCACGAACACTTTGGTCTTTGCACCGCAGCTGCATATCCCTTGCCAAATCATTTTGGCCAATTTGTCCATAAAAGCAAACTTAAACTTCACAGGAACACCTCCTCGTGCCGTCGCCATGTAGAATTTTTGACACGGTTGATTTGGCGATTTTCATCATTTTTGCGATTTTTATTGCGGACCACGTTGGATTATCAACTGGGGAGTGCAAATTTTTTTCTCTCCTCTCGGCTTCCATCTGAAATAACTTTTGACTCACTGCACGAGACACCGTGAAATTTTACCACAAAAAATGGGCACTTTGATAAACAAACTGCTGTAAAAGAATTCTTGCAGTGGTCACTTTTCGTGCCGCTGCAACACAATAAATTATTCCGGATTCTAACTGGACAGAACTTTATAAGGATATCGAATTCAAATACAATCATTGAAACAATTTTAATCACTTCTGCATTCGCTGGTCTCATCTCTTCGCCGGTTGTCAGACGATGGGGTGGAACTCGTTGAACTTCGGTGAACTTCTGTGAACACATTGAACAAACGGATAGGGGTGCGCACTCAACCTCTCGTTGCTCGCGTTCGTTCGTCCAGGGTTCCTGCCAATACGGTTGACAGAGAACAAAATGGATACTTAACTTGTAAGGGTGGATGAGGACCATGAGGTCCCCTTCTATCCCACATCGCTTGTGTGGCTGGAACCTCTATCAACAGGAAGTATGTTGCTTCTTAGTCAGCTGATTGGTTATCGGGAATAGGCAGGATGCAAATGCGAGTCATTGCTCTCTTGTATATGCCGTCCTTGGTCCGAATGTGACGACTCGGATGTGTCCGTCGTTACCGGGAAACACTTAGATTACTCGGCCGAAGCGTCACTTCTGCGGCGGTAGATTTTCTTTGCGAACTAACACCATCATTCGGATGCGATTGTTGTCACGTTCGTGGGTCCATCGGGTTCGCTGCTGTAGTCCCGATAAATATTCGAGTAACCATCGCTTCCAAATGCGACGGAGATATTCCTGGATCAGCTGCCATTGAGATAGTTGATTGCTAGGTTATTCTTCGTAGGATGGTTCCTGAATTGCAGTTAGCGGTCTGTGAACCGTGCCTGGACTGGTATAAGGACGTCCAAGTCTGCGGAAGAATTGCTAAGCTGCGTTAGGGCGTGTGCGCCTCGATTGGCGTCGCGTCGATTAGCCTCGATTGTTCATTGGTGACCAAGGCGTTCGCAATGCTAGCGACGGAAGTGCGTCTTCAAGGAATTTAATGCAGCTTCCCAGATGCAGCCAAAGTGAGGTGATCTCCGAGGGATGAAAGGGAACTGGATTCCTTTCGCAGAGCACTGTCGTGTAACATCCAGGCGGTTCTGTTGCGATGCGAAAGAGCTGTTGGAATTCGTTCAGCGTGCGTCGAGCTCCGGCAAAGTTGGTTGCAGTGTCACAATAAATTGTCCGTGGTACTCCTCGACGTGCCACGAATCTCTTCCGGGAAGCGACCGAGAGCGAAGTTCCGATGGATAGGTTTCCAACAAGTTCAAGGTGCATCGCTTGTGTTGATAAACAAACTAACACCGCTACGAATGATTTTTGCCTAGCAGCTTTTCGAGTTGCTGGCCGAAGAGAGAATCGACCGCAAACATCCACTCCGGTATCAAGGAATGGCAATGTTGGTGATACTCGAACAGGAGGTAGGTCAGGTCAGCCATGATCTGTTCAGGCGGGACTTGGTCGGCTGTGGAAGCAGAAAACGCAGTCGTGGTTCACTTTTCTCACAATATTGCGCAGTCGGAATATGCCAGAACTTTGCACGAACGAGTCGTTGTAAGGAGCGTAGGCCCTGCATGCAGATGACTGAGATGATGATGTCGGTGACGGCAAGTGTTTCCGGCGATGACTTCACTTGACCGGTGGTACGGATAGAGTGCCAGATCTTCCGCAAAGGATTCCTTGCTGGGCTATTTTGACACGGGCTGACTAGAGCGATCTTCCGGTTCACCCGTAGATAGG
>JASCZW010008309.1:0-52531 GCA_034211315.2 Aedes japonicus | reverse complement strand
ATGATGATTCCACTTTCTTTCGTTTCCTGCTGCGATTGTCCGTTGTTTGAATTTTGTAAACTGGTTACGATTTGGTTGAGTGCATCTGTACTGCAAAACCCCGCTGCGGAAGCTGTTTTCATTCATGCTGGTTGGGGGTTGTCTGGCTGGTGGTCCACCCTGCTCAAGCTTAACGATTTCGGACAGTTTTCATGTTTTATGATTCGTTGTCTTGGTTCGTTCGTCGGTTTAGCGAAGCTCCGGAGGGACATCAGAGTGTATTCCGATACTAAACCACTCCGAGACGGTGGATCATACGAAGGGCAGATAGAGGAAAATTGCAATGCCCGGCAGAGGGGAAGGTGAAATAAGCAACACATAGCCACAGGGATCAGAAACGTGCAGCAGTGGTGAGCAGGAAAAAGGTCAACAACGTATTTATAGCTTCTAAGAGTTCAGACTTACGAAACAATCTTCCGGAAAGTGTATGGCGTAGAGATGCTGACTTTCGCATCCTAGCCATCCTTTGGATTTCCACATATTTTTCTATACAGTCAACGGTGGCGCTTTTGTCCTGGATACTAACCCACCAAAGTTTGGAGGAAATGCCACAGACATGGAATCAGATGCATATCTTAAAGGCAGGTATGGGTGTTGTGGTTTCACGATGTTAGAGCGGAGAGCGGAGTAAAAGCTGAAAGAATTTTCTATATTGGTATACTTTGCTTTGGATTTGCAGACCGACAAAGGCATCATCATCGAGGAGGAGGCATGCGAGTGAAAACTATATGATCGTAAATTGAGTTTTGGGCGAATGATTTTTCCTGGACAGTCGACCCGCCCGACCCCCTCCATGTTCGGAACCTCCTCCGAAATGCGAAGTTTCTCAGCCAAGCTTTCGTAGTAGAGGTTGGAATGTCGTTTTTACTTTGGGAACAAAATTCACATCGTCCGATTTATTGCCAGTACATAAGGAATATTAATGGGAAATCGATAAATATTTGATCATTTTTTCGTTGCAACTGAAATGCACGGAGGAGATTGAGAGCCGTTGGTCGACGATGAAGTCGATTACGATGGATAGCCTCTCTTTAATGCAACACGTACACGCTGCATCCGGGGTGAAAAACGGAACTGGGATAAATGTACCATCATATATATCCATTTCAAATGTGTAAAATTGAATTTATTCTGAACATTGGACGAACGATTTACCCCGAGGAAAAGGGAATCATTAAACGGTTAAGGATTTTGAATGAAGATGTATTAAAGCTACTGCGTAAGGTTTTTACCTACGAGCCGTTTGGTGGATCAGGTTGGGATTTGCAAGATATGGGATCAATTTATTGCTGTTCTGTACAAAACGTACTTTTACCTTGATTGTTGGTAATACTTTGTAAGCCTTGAGGCTACAACACATCATGTGTGTGAAACAAGCAACTATAGACTTATAAATAATTCTCCTGGGGCATTTTCTGTTTTTGTTTTTTTTTTGTGAGGGAAATCTGCTCAGGGGTCATTTCATTCAACTTAATGATGAGGCAGAATATTGTGCCGGTGATAATTCTCTGTGGGAATCGAATAAAGTTGTTCTTATAGTTACAGCAATTAAGCAAATGGAACGATTCAATCGTTTCATACAATTTTCCATTCCTTTGGAGAAAAACTTATACACCACTTCAAATCGACGAGAGGCAAGAGGTTGTTGGTTCATGATTGAGAAAATGGAATTGATAGCATGAGCTTTATTTGCTATTGGCGATGTTAAAATTATTCGTTTCTGAGATAAGATGAAAGAATCAAATGGAAGCAATGTTTATCACCAGGATAACGAAGAAAAGTATCATGTCTGTCATTTACTTATCAATATCATTATCATTTATCAAGAAATCATGTGGCTGTTCGTTCTCTTAGACCGACACATGCAAGAACATCAACACAAACATGAGTTGAATAAAGAAGAGAAAATAAATTCAATCAACCACACACTGCTAAGAAAAAAGATTGATTATATACCCTTTTAATCCTCATTCAACTAAAGCCGGTCCACGTTAAATTTTCAACAAAACCGATTGTTTATTTCACGCTAATAAAGTTATATATATACATTAGAAAAAGTTCCCTAGCAAAGTAAAATAACAAGCTGATATCATATAAGTAACAAGTTTTGCTATCCCAGATATCATTTTGATATCCGCTAATATCGCATAACAAATTTAGTTATCACTATTGGCAAATTTTGTTATCATAGGTTATCATTTTGAACACACTATTTTTATGAACGTTGAAAGTTCAATTGTAAAACTATAAATACTTCCAGCATATTTGAACAAGAAATTTTGCTTTTAATCAAAACAATTTTCCTCAATTATTAGCATAAGCATTTGATTTCAAATTGATAACATAATTTGAACTTATTTCAATAAATTAGCTTACAATAGAGGATTTGTTATCAAGTTTTTCGCAGTAATAACAAAATAAGTTATTATTATGATATTCAACCTTTCAAGTCCTTTTTTATTCATTCTGTTATCTTGGCTGTTTATTCAGCCACGATGATAACATATTCAGTTTAAAAAATATGATAACCTGGTATTAGAACTTGTTACCAATTTGGTATAATTCTGTGAAATTCTCGAACTTTCTATGTAACATCAGGTTCCGTACGGTAGATCTTGTCTTGAAATCATCTGTACCGTTTGCTTTCTTCTTAGTTTCGAAGAGTTTCCGCTTAACTAGAGCCCAGTACTTCTCTATTCGGTGAAGTTTTGGACAGTGTGGTGGATTGGCTGTTTTTGGCACGTATTTGACCTTTGTACCTAACACCATTCCAGGACAAATTTCTCCATAGTGACAAGAGGCTAAATCAGGTCAAAACTAGTTTGGCGAGCCATGGCTTCTGATAAACAGTAGAAACTGCTTTTCAGACATTCTTTCTCATACACATCCATTTTGATAGTGCCGGTAGAGATCAAACTCTTAGATTTTCGACCACAACAACGCATGACCTGGTAAATCAAATACTTATTCGGGAATTTGGATACCTTATTTGTCCTAAAATGCTCAGCAAAGGTATTTTGTATTGCGGTTACAAAGCCAGATCCGGAAGCTGTTTCAAGTCATCGAGCTCGTATGTTTCGTCGTCCATTAAGATTCAACAAAACGCAAATGAAACATGACTTTTCGCAGTCTTTGTCTCTGCTTCAGAGACCAAAATTTTATCGCGGTCTGTCAAGTAGTTTTCAAGATGCATTCGTAACAAGCGCATCCTTGCAAATCTTGAGCGCGGCGATCAATAATCCTGGTCAGTCGCACAGATGGATCGGCAAAAGGCTTGGAATCCACCATTCCACCGTGTCCTGCGTTGTGAAGATGTTCCAGGAGACGAAAATCATCGAGCGGCGCGCTAGAAGCGGCCAAAAACCGAAAACGGAATACCCAGAGAAGGCGCGGAAGATAAGGCTGTACTTGAGGAATAACCCGAACTTTTCCATCCGAGATGTGGCTAAAAAGGTCAATTCTTCAAATTGGTTCGTCCAGCAGACCATGAAGTGGGCTGGGCTACGTGCTTCTAAGGTCAGAAAGACGCCAAACCGGACTGACAAGCAAAACACGGTGGCCTAATTGCGTGCGCGGAAGCTGTACCGTAAGTGGCTGGACGACGAGACATATATCAAGGCGGACACCAAACAAATCTCCGGCCTCGAGTTTTTTGTCGGTACGTCCCGCATGGAGGTTCCGGAAAAAATCCGGAAGAGAAAGATGGACAAATTCGCGAAGAAGTACCTGTTGTGGCAGGCAACCTGCGAGAGTGGACGGAACAGTAAGCCGTTCGTTACAACCGGCACCATAAACGGGCAGAATTATCGAGAGGAATGCATGCAGAAGCGCTTGCTGCCCTTCCTCCGCCGTGGTCCCACGCTGTTCTGGCCGGATCTCGCTTCGTGTCATTACGCCAAGCCTGTAATGGATTGGTACGAAGCGAAGGGCGTTAATGTGGTCCCAAAGGATTCGAACCCGCCAAATACACCAGAACTTCGTCCGATCGAAAAGTTTTGGGCGATAATGAAGAAGAAGTTGAAGAAAAGCGGAAAAACATTCAAAACCGATGAAGGTTTGAAGAAAAACTGGGAGAAATTGTGTAAGGAAGATGGACAAAGCCTCGCCCAAGATCTCATGAGCAGTGTTAAGAGAAATGTACTAGCATTGAGCTGGGGGAAGGAAGTTCAATACAAAAACAAAAATGCCCGATTTTTCATGGGTTAACCTTCACTCGCAATGTCAAAACTACCCATCCAGCATCAATCATAGTAACCCATGAGTCAGCAGACAAAATTTGACTGCTCTATCAGTCGAAGTCTAACCCTGATGGCAAAACAGTGAAGCATCTTCCGGCATCTACAACATCTTGGCACTAAATATAAGACAACAATCAGATCATCGAAAGACAGCCCGGTTCCGGACGGCCGACGACCGAGCGAGCCGATGCTGAAGAGGAAGACCGAAGGTATAGTGGCAACATCGCTGCGTGTGCTTGGCCGGGAAGTCGGTTAAACCGGTCAAACAATGAAAAAGTACCTGGCAAACATGAACATACTTGTCAGGAAGCGGAAGCCACGTCCACTGGTTTCAGAGCTGCAGGCAATGACGCAGCGGCAGCGGCTGAATTAGATGGTCAACTCGATTTTCCCGGCGAATCGCGACGTGGCGGTGGTGATGAACGACGAGACCTATCTCACCCTGGATGGCAATGACTGGCAGGGCACTTTGTATTTTACTTCCTCACGAAGGAAGTGAGCTCCGAGGTGAAGTTCATTTTACACAACAAGTTTCCCCAGATGGTGCTGCTGTGGCTGACAATCAGCAAGAAGGGGATCCTTTCACTTTTTTAAACACTATTTTTAAAAAAACTTTTTTGGAGCGTATTAGTAGAACGATTGTGAATGGGAAACTAGGAGAATTTAAAATTAACACTTCATTTGATCACTTTTAAAAAAATAAAAAATTAAACCTTGAAGCACTTTTTCAAATTTCTTTTAACTTTATTATTAAGAAGGGGATGCCAAAGCCGCTCTTCTTTTGCTCCGGACGGGCCGTGAACGGTGAAATTTATCTGGCCAGATGGCGTCGGCCCACTAGTGGCTGAAAACCGATGTGGTCCCCAAGTCGGCGAACCCGTCCCACGCCCCTCAGCTGTGTCCCATCGAGAATTTCTGGGTCAACCTGAAGCGTAAGAACTCAAAAACATGCCTACAGGCATGTTTCGTCCACGCTGGTGATTGTTCCGGCTTACTGCCGGAAGGTCGCTTTCAATGGCTTAGAATTTTTTGGCAAGTTAGCTTAAATAAATACCTTCCATGGGAAATTTTCAAACGCAATAATCTGTCTTAGCTCTTTTTATCACTATCCGTGCATTATAAAAAAGAATAATTGTTCCGATATTTCTTGCAATTACCTTGCCACCTGATGGTTGGCCACCGGTCATTTGTGATATATACTAGTTGCCTATATACTGCGAACATTTGACAGCCCATCAATTTATTTACGGCAGCTACACTCAGCGAAATAAACTTTCGATATTCATAAGATTACATTATAATTATGTGCTATAAGGAATCAGTATGAATTTCATAAATTTATCTTATGAAATATAATGATGTTGAAAAAATTAAACTATGGAGCAACCTGGATTCGAACCTTGGACGTTGACGTTGTGAGTCCAGTGACTTGCCCACTAGTATATATCAACACTTGTGATCAGGAAAGCTTAAAGGCGTACAAGAACTACGTCGGGTGAAACAAAATCCATTCATAAGTCGACCTTATTCCATACCGATATTCCAAACCATCGTTCATAAGATGAACCTTATGAAATTTATAAGATTATTTGGCTCAGTGTATGGCAGCTGAACATGGAAACAACTCCCATTTATGGGTTTTTTCGAACCGCCTCCGCCATCCGGGCCTCAAAAGTCGGCCATCGTGGGCCGGTCGTGGGCCGGTCGTGGGCCGGTCGTGGGCCGGTCGTGGGCCGGTCGTGTCAGCCGGATACGATCGTGGAAACGCCTACAAGATTCTTGCACTTCTACACAAGCAACGACTGAAGATTCTGGCCGAAGAAATCTTCCCAGCAAGCGGAACGTGGTGGTTGTTCTAGACAACGAGACGTACCCCACGTTGGCTGGCAACGACTGGCAAAGCAAAGGTTAGTTCACCTCCCTACAAAAGAAATTATAAACGATGTGAAGTACATCGAGCACACGATGTTCCCAAAGAAGTTGTTGCTGTGGCTCACAACCAGTGAAAAGGGGATGCCACGTCCCCTGTTTTTGGGGCTGGCAGTGAACAGTAAGTTCTACATTATGAAGAACCTCCCAGAAGTTGCCACCTTCATTAAAAAGTACCACAAGGATGACGACATGGTGTTTTGGCCGAATCTAGTGTCGATCCACTACTTGAAGCGGGCGCTGGAGGAAACGGAGAATTGCCCAGAAAACACAGACTGAACCTGAGAGAGAAAAACGGAAAATCATATTTCGCGGAGCTCACACCACACTAAAACGAGAGACCAAAATGAGCAGGTCATACTGCTTCAAAGAGTTGTGCCAAGAAGTCGACGCGAATCTATAAGAGAGTCTCCAGTGACACTTACTGTAATGTGCCCGGGCAAATTAAAGACGATCATGGACGGCCCTTTTCCACATCGCCACCCAACGTTGTGGCCACCTACGCCATACGAAAATGCCTAAGATGTAGCTGCTTGGATCTCCAATGAAAGGCTACTGTTAGTTGCTAATGGTCTAAAGTTGAAGAAAGCTCCCAAAGCTCCAGTTAGCATCCCCAATGTAGTACTTAAAACCGTGATATTGACGTTCCCGAACATTTTCAGGACTGGGCTAAGTGGCAGCAAGAGTAGGACAATGCGGTGATTGGAAGCTGGAACCACCGGTTCATCCCAAATTGGGTAAATAGAAAGCATGGAGAGGTGAACTTCCGTCTGACGCAGTTCCTATCCAGGCACGGCTACTTCCAGAAGTATCTGCATCGGTTTGGTCAAGCTTCTTCACCTTTTTGCCCGGAGTGCACGAATCTGGAGGAGACACCAAAGCACGTCGTCTTCGAATGCCCTTGATTCAAAGAAGTGCGCAGGGATATGCACGGCGTGATAGTCGACAATGTTGTCGAGGAGATGTGCCACGAAGAAGGCACATGGAACGCTGTCGATAGGGCAATAACGAGGAAGTGACCAATGGACAACGATCCAGCGTCGCTGGCTAGGACCACTGGCTAGAGTCAGCTGCGCAACAAGGTGTTGAGGTGCGTTAAAGCCTACCTCACTCTTTCGATCCGAGGTGTGGGCAGAAGGTACAACGCGTACTTTCAAACGGCGTGGAATATCCTTACCAGGGATGGATGGAACAGCATTCACTGGCCAAAAAGCGTGCAAGGCTTTTGTACAACCGTGTTTTGACGAAACAAAAACCTACCTTTGATCGATGACGAAAAAAACTTCAAACTTGATTTTACATAGGCTACTTCTCGGTCAGAAGTTTTTCATCGCAACTGGACGTGTGAATATGCCAGTAAACCAGTTCGTGTTGGCCGATGACATCTCAAGTTGACATCAAAGGATGTCTGAAAAGTGTGTATTACCGCTCTTCCGCAAGCATAGGGCCAAAGTCATCTTTTGGGCTGATTTGGCCAGCTGCCACTTCTCCACGTTGGTTTCGGAGTGGTATGCTGTGAACCAGTTCGATTTTGTCCACAAGCTAATGAATCCTGCGAGTTGCCCGAAATTTCGACCAATCGAAAGACTATTGGGCAATTTCCAAACAGCAACTTCGGTGGGGCAGTCAAAGACATCCAAGCGTTTGACCACTCAAGGCCATCCAGCAAATGCGGGCAAATTGGAAGAAATGCGACGATGCCTTGTTCGTTTCCATCTGTTCCTGCCGTATTTAACGGAACTATCAATACCTACTCCTCATTTCTCATCGTTCACAGCAATAAATTACTGTTCACTCCTAGAGTCTCTCATGTAGATGGGAAATTATCTGCTTCTAACAAATAGTATTTGATGTTATGAAGAGTGGCCACAGTTAAATTGCATCACTTCCAACAAGCTGTAACATTTCACCCTTTGGGTTGATTTTAACGAAATTTTGGGTGAAATGACCTCAGCGTGTATTGTTTACACTGCGTGAGTTTCATTGTGAAATATGCCGTAGTTTCGAGAAATGGAGTCGAAGGAACAGCAAGTGCGCGATAACATTTGCACACGCACTTCTTTCCATCGAGCCATCGGAAAGATGTTGAAAATTCACCAGTCTACAGTGTCTTATGTGTCATAAAACGTTTCGAGGAACGTTTAGCTGTCGATCGGAAGAAGGTGAATGGAGTGTTTCGTACTGTGTGAAGGATCCAAAGCGAGTGGTTGCGGCCTTTAAACGCAAACCCAACTGTTCCGTTCGGGATGTCGCAAAAAACCTACATTTGACAAAAAGTTTCGTGCAGAAAACCAAAAAACTATCCGAGCTCCGTTCATCCAAACTTCAGAAAGCTCCAAACCGCAATGAAAAACAGAATAGGACAGCTAAAACAAGTGCGCGTAAGCTGTACACACAAATGTTGACGAAACCACACTGCTGCATCATGGACGATGAAACACATACAAAAGCGGACTTTAAACAAATTCCCGGCAACCAGTATATGACTGCAAAAGACAAGTTCGATGTTCCAGAGTCTCTCAGGAAACAGCAAGTGTGAAAGTTCCCCAAGAAATTCATGATTTGGCAGGGGATTTGTTCATGTGGTAAACGGAGCAAGCCTTTCCCGACAACTTCAACTGTAAATAGCCTAGTATACATGAATGAATACCTGAAAAAACGACTGCTTTCGTTTCTCAAAACACAAAACGTTCCTACAACTTTTTGGTCGGACCTAGCCTCTTGTCACTATTACAAGGATGTTCTGAAGACGGTAAAATTTCGTGCCGGAGGATATTAATCCCCCAAATTCTCCATAGTTGGGGCCAATTGAAAAATATTGGGCTATAATGAATAACGAACTTCATAAGCATCCTAATGCTGTCACTACATAACAGCAAATGTTGAAATCATGGTTGAAAGCGGAACAAAGTGTCGGTTCAAGCGTTGTGTAAACTCCATGTTGGTTTTGGAGTTGTATGCTGCGAACAAGATCGATTTCATCCTAAATCTGATGATTCCACCGAATTGCCTGAATTTTAATCAATCGAAAAATACTGAACAATTTCAAGCAGCGACTTCGACTAAGTGGCCGGGCAGTCAAGGACATTCAGCAAGTGCGGGCAAAATGGAAGATATGCGCTGATGCCGTGTCCGTTTTTCACTGCGTGGGCGCTGATGGGCTCCATCGCGAGGAAGATTCAAGATTTTGTTCGAACTGGTGAAATGTAACCATCCAATGCTGTAACTTTGAAGATTTTATAAAAATTATTAAGAATCAGCCATTGATGGTCAATTCAAACTAATTGAATCACGAATGACAGGTCTTTTTGTGCGTAGAAATTTACATTAAGTCAGCGTTCAGTTAAGCGCACTCTTCTTAGGTTACGACTTGTCTAAGCAAGTATTTTTTTACTTAAAAAATGTTTTTTGTTGTTTATTATATGTTTTATATATTTGTTGTAAGCAAAACATCGTGTTTTCTGGCAACAATGCGGTTCGTCGGTCGTTTTCTGGCAACAATGCACCTGCACGAAAATAAATTTGACTCGGAATCTATGGTATTGAATGGAAATGATTAGATGGTAATAAATGGTTGATCGTGCCGATTTGTTGTACTTGAATTTGAACTGATATAAATATTTTAGATCATTAGGACGAATGCTATTAAACCGAAAGCGTCATTACACTAAATGTGTCATTAGGAAGAATTAATCATTAGCCCAAATCACTTCCTTTATGCACTGCAGGATGAGAAACACTTATTTTCGTTCACCACAAGATGACAACAACGACGTCGATAGGGTGCGTGCAATGATGCTAGAGCACACCAGCCCATTGACTTAACCCCAAAAATCATTGCATCCCAAAACGAGAAAAAAGAAACACTCAAATGGATAAAAAAAATTACTACCTTGCCATCGTCGTCAATCTCGTCGTCGATATATATTTTTTCTTCTTGGGCTCTAAAGTTAGGTATCTAATTATCTACGAAGAAAAGTGAGTTTTCTAAGAAGCAGAGCCCAGCACAACCAGAGCTTCGATTTTGAGACACACCGATAACTCATTCCATGTCATTTGAATATCTTGGAAATGGGTACACCTGGAGATTCCACATTTAGTATCTGAAGCGAAAGTGGCAGGGAATGATCAACTTTCTTTACTCAATTACAATCTGGTAAGGAGCACACCCCCAAGATTATCTAACGTTGTACCGGACAACGATTCGGTCAGTTTAAGAAGACGGCATGTAAAGCCATAAGTTCGATTTTCACCACCGGACGTGTCAAAATATACCCAAAAGGTGCTCAACTGACTACGACGGGAGATGAACTAGCCTGAGGTTGAAAACCTCGATAAAAATCATTATTTTGACTGCTTTACTGTTTGACTTCTCCAAAATATTTCTAAAATAGAGCTGATTTCTCGCGTCCAGATATTAAACGATCTTTATTGCAACTAAAGCAAGATTCAAAGTAAATCTGGACGCACGGTTAAATATACACCACCGCGTCCCTGATGGTTGGAACAAAAAACGTTTGACAGGCATTTGTTGATGTTTCATTAACAAAGAAATGGAGTGAAAAGTTTTCTCGATTAATCGACACATCTCCAAATTACGGATCATGAAACTTGATAAAAGTAAATTGTACACAAACATCTAGAGGATCCTTCGTGATCTAAAAATTCTCAAAGTCAAACGTTATAAGGATAAGGAGTGTATCGAACATAAGCTATCCACATACATTTGCGTTGTACGCATGTATTTGTGATGGTTTTTATGCTCTGAACACTGCATGCTGTGCGTTTGACTGTCAGCTTTCGTTTGTTTACTTGTTTGTGCGGTTCAAATTCTGCGTTTTCAAAATGTCGCGTATTGAAAAGGAAGTGAAAATTAAGGTTCTGGACACATGGCTAAGTGAGAAGGGTATTACTATGCGAAAATTTGCGAAGCGGTTTGGAATTCATCATGCGTGTGTTAAAACCATCATTAATAAGTTTGGGGAACACTATTCTTTGGATGAGCTACCAGGAAGAGGCAGAAAACCCGCTTCTTCCAACCCGAAACTGGAGCAGAAAGTGGTATCTCTAATCATAAAGAACAAATCAATGTCAATACGTGATTTGGCCAAAAAACCTGGAACGAGTGTTGGAATGATCCAGCGTATCAAGAGGCGAAACCACCTGAAGACCTACAAGAAGCAGAAAATCTCGAAACAAAGTGCAGAACAGAAGAAGCGAGCAGCAACAAGAGCCCGGAAATTGTATTCGCGTCTTTTGCAGCGTCCGGATGCATGCGTTTTGATGGACGATGAGACCTATGTAAAGGAGGACTCAAAAACCCTTCCAGGTCCACAATGCGGACAGGTCGATTCAAGTGGAGAAATTCGGTCGAAAGGTACTGGCATGGCAAGCAATATGTTCCTGTGGTTTGAAGTCAACCATTTTTTACACTACCGGAACTATAAATGCGGAAATCTATCGATCTGAGTGTCTCCAGAAGAGATTATTGCCTTTATATAAGAAGCATAGTACACCTCCACTGTTCTGGTCGGATTAAGCGTCGGCTCACTATACCAAAACCACTCTCAATTGGCTTGCGGAAAAGGGTATAGATTTCGTTGAGAAAAATATCAAACCACCAAATTGCCCTTAGCTTCGACCCATCGAACGTTACTGGGCAATCATGAAGAAGGGTCTTCAAGAAGACTGGCAAGGCAGCTGGGAACAAGCAGGAGTTCAAAAAATTTGGGCTTAAGCGTCCAAAAAATGCGATGCAACACTTGTCCGGAACTTGATGAAGAGCATTCGATCTAAAGTTCGAAAATTCGTGAAGGAATAACTTAAATTTCATCCGGTCTTCATTATGTTCAAGTTTAACCTCGTACAATAAAGGATCAATTTTTTGTATGAATAAAATATTGGTTTTCAACATAATTTGAAAGAAAGTTTATGGATAGCTTATTTTTCGATACACTCCTTACTCTGTGTGTGGATAGAGCACAGCGCATATATCATAAAAGTGGCACTAGGGACAAAGAGCTGAGGAGAAAGGTGTTTCCATACGTAAATTGGCAAAGAAATACGATTCCAACTTTTCCACCTCCTTTCAAGAGAAGGATAAAAGTCTTTTTGTGCCAGTAAACATCCGAATTGCTCCCTGAAACAAAATTTAGTGCACTGATATAGTATTTTTTTTGTATTCTCCCATACGCGGAGTAACGATCTATGATGATGTTGTTTGAGAAGGAAATAATTTCTCATCACCATGAGGCCTCTAGGAGTAGACAGCGCTTTTTTTTACTTGAACAAAGTTGTTAAGAGAAAGTATTGATAGTTCCGTTAGCGCACGGCAGGCTGTGAAAATTGAATAGAAGTAGTTTTTGAAATTGAGCGGAGTGCATTGTAAGGTAGTATTTCGAAACAAGCATACAATCTTTTGCCAAGCATCCCCATGCGGAGTAGGTCGAGGCAGGAACGAATCCACCACCTTGACTGGCTGGACAATTGAAAGCTGAATAAATACCCTTTTGTTTGACGTTTAATCAACCTTGTATGTTGTTTAATTATTTAGTTATGATCACTTCAACGCGTCCCAATTTACTTTGAATCGAGCTTTAGTTTCGATATAACTACCACCAATTTGGCAAGAGGAATTCGCTACAGCTTTGAAATCATTCCAACGTCACAATTTGTTTGCGTTGTTTACTGCCACTACAGTTGCTGCGCAGTGCCACAATCAATGATTGCGATCTATCTGGGTTCCAAGCTACATCTCTCCTGGTTACTTGATGTACGCTGACCAACCAAATGTTGCCTTTGCCGACCTCCGATAGCCTGTTTGCTGCCGTCGTCGAGATTCGTAAACTTCAAAGGGCTAGTGGCAGTACGAGTTTCCAACAATAAGGGCACACCTTTGGCAACAATGATCAGGATCTGACTTTTCATTGATTGATAGAGGTGGAGTTGAAACGATAGTCTGAACCACCCTACTCATCTTCCAAATTGATAGCATTCTCGCTTATATCTCTTTCGAGCAAGGTAAATCCGAATAAAAGAACATTAATTGATAAATAAAGTTTGTGTGCGTTTCCAATTTTTCCCTCACATTGGCACGCTTCCAACCGATGTTGTTGACCTCTCCTGTTCTGCGACAGCAAAAAAAAAAATGTATCAGTACTGCACTCTTTATCCGTACTCCGGTGATGAGTTTTCCAATTAAGTTGGCCGATTCACCGGGAACTTAATTGAGATTCTGATTGAGATAGATGGATCAGTGTTAATTCGAAACGAACGGTGAAAAATAATGATTGGTTTGGGATGCATCGCACGTGAGTTGTGCCGACGGGGAGTTAATTTTTAATTTGTTTGTTTTTCGTAGGAATTATTTCATTTTCTCCTCAAATGCACCACGGCAGGCGATGGAAGTGGATAATGAAATTGGTGAAAAATTTAGTCAAATGGATTGGAGAATTCGTCCTCGTACACAACATTTCAAACGGAAATGTAGTTGCTTATTGTAATTTTATTTTGAAGCGATAGCCAACATTCCCGATTATCTTGCGCATTTCACATTAGCTCTCAGAGCAGAAAGTCATTTCAAACTTTCACCAAAACCGTACCCTTTTTCCATATTTTCCAGCAATGCAAATCTGTGTCGCTGTTTGTATCGCTGTGTTTGTATTTTTCCACTGATATCCTTCGTCCCTCTTCCTCTGTCTCTGTCCATTTTATCCATTTGTCCCATTGCCCATGGTAACTTTCATTGCAAATAATCCGAGCTCTAAGGGGACCCATCAGACAGGAAATTATGCTACCAATTTAAAAAATATCCCCGCTTCCAAGCATCTATTTCAAGGGAATGTTGGGGAAAAAAAAGCTCATTTCCATTTGTCTGCCCAAAAAACTGCCTGGATTTTCACGGAAGCACTACCATGGTGAGTGCCTTGCTTTGGGATTGCACCCAGACGGTCTGATGTATGCGCATTAAACCACCCACCACCACCACCACCTCCATCATCTGGGGGCCCAGAGTGGGATATGGTGTGGTTTTCCGCTGTAGAAGCCGAGCCGAGCTGCAACGATGTACCTACATAGTATCGGAGAGTGTATGCAAACTATCGAAGCAAGGAACGAACGAACGCTAGATTTTGCTCCACCGCCACTGCCGCGGTCGACGTCCATAAACGTATAAAGCAGTCGTTATCCCTCCACAAACGCAATGCTAATATAGTGTTTAATGCTCTCGAGACTAACTTTAATAATGTTTTTATCGTTCTAAGTGCATTTTTTTCGTGTGCTGCACGCTTTGGTATGCCTGGGCCGTATAAAGTCTCCGGGTGGAGCGCTGGCAATGATGGTAATGTAAATTTATCTTCACTAGCGGGATACGATTGGAGCCCGGCACGAATGGATTTGGAGAATATTTGCATAGCTGCTGCAGTCCGATTTTATTGGGTGTCCTAAAATAGTTTGCCCATGTTTTGAATTCGTACAAAGTGTAATGTTTAAAGTGGATGATTTTTACGGTTATGGCCTTCTTTCATGAGGTTTACTTTAGAAGGATGCTTGAATATATGCGTTGTGGCTTAAACTAGACATCAAAGATACTGTATCTCATACAGTAAAGTTATAAGTAATTGCATAGGGGTCGTAAAAGAGGATGAGGCAAACATGAACAGCAAATTGTTTTACAAACTGTGACAATCAGAAACAATAAACGAGTGTTGATTAGAGCGGATAGGGCAAATTTTCAGTGCTATGAATTCTGTTCGCTTAAGATGCAGTTATTTCCTAGAGATTTTATTTTTTCAAATTGATTAATGATAACCTTTATTTTAGAGACTTTTAGCCGGTGGCAAGTTCGCATCTTTTTTTTCGAATTGGTTTTCACGTATTCAAATATAAGTTTTGCGCCTCTAATCAATCAAAGTTTTGACATTTTTACCCACGAACATTTGCCCAATAGGTCACTAAAGGAAACATCAAAAATCTAAAATCAAATTCATAAAACCTGGATAACGGGATGTAATTTTAGCCTAGCTCCTTCATTCGGCCTATGTACCAAATTTGTCCTTAATTTCGCGATAATCAACTAAAAGACTCCATGACGTTACTGATTAAGCTGAACAGATGGTCTACGCGATCTTCAAGTGTTCTAAATTTGGCTTAATTGAATCGATATAACGAGAAATGCAGTCTGGATGTACAGAAAATAGTTACACGTTACAAACTAAGTGTTCACAAAGCTAAAATAACAACGATTTTACAAGAAAACCGAGCTACGTGATTTGCACGTTAATATATATACTACGTGAAATTCACATAAATATAACGTAAATTTTTACGTAAAATTCACTAACACTTAATGTTCACCTGATTTTACTGAAGATGATTAGGTTACGTGTTCCGGTGAAAGTTACGTGAAATTTCACGTGGAAAAAACGAGTCGATTTTTGTAAGTGTAAAGTCTTGGTCACCTGCCAGTCATTGCCGTCCAGTGCACTATGGGACGAATAGCCAATTCCGCGACAAAATTGATAACTCGAAAACCATTAACTGTTGACATATGACGTCTTTGAAAGATTTAATCATAAAATATAAGATCTATCTCTTGGTTTGGGTGGTGACTAGGGTGGTTCTTTATGTTCATAAGAATAATTCAAAACTTTTATTTTTATGATTAAGAGGAAGTTTTGCTCATGCAGATTTGTAGTTAATTTTATTTCATGAAACTGCAGAAATTTAACTTCTATCTAATTCACGTATCGTTTCATAACAGTTTTTTTTAACTTTCCTTAGGGAGAGACTTGAAAACAACAGGTTTTTTTCCCTAAGCTTTTTTTTCAATCTGAATTTGAAAACTTTGTCAAGATGACTTCTTTGGGCATAAAAGAACGGACACTTTGCAGATACAAGATGGCAGCTAGTTATTTTATAAATAAAAGTTGTAGAGGTTGAAGTTTATATCTTACTCAGTTTTGTGTAAATATTTGCACACACAGAATACGCGAACTAAAAGTAAAAATTTTCGTTTACAAGACCTCTGAAAAATCATTTGTCTCCTTTTGTCCCCTCGTGGAGGAAAGCTCCTTTTAAAATTGGTAGTTTTGCCTTTTATTATGCAAAGCTTTCGATCAGCAGCATCTACAATTATCATCAAAGTGCGTAACAACGTGAGATTCTTATTAGCATGTTTTTATTTAAATGTTAACCCATCTCCATTTACTAATAAACATTTAAACCACAGACGAACAGACCTAACACATTAAAAATTTAGCACTATAAATCATTGTCACTACACACCTACGCCATCTGTTGAACACACTGTTATGGGTGATAAAGCAGACCAAATGTGCTTTCGTCAAACGTGAGGAAATCAACAATGTGCGCCATCTATGGCTCTGTTTTGGCCTGATCTAGCATCCTGCCACTACGCATTAAACGTATTGGAGTGGTACCGAGCCAACGGAGTCAATTTTGTGCCAAAGGATATGAACCCACCAAATTCACCGGAACTTCGTCCAATTGAAAAATTCTGGGCAATTATGAAAACGGAACTTCGCAACATCCCAACTATAAAAGCAGAGCTAGAATTGAAGAAAATTTGGTAAAAACAACAAAAACACTGGGAAAATCAGTTGAACAAAATTTGATGGGTGGAAGTGAAAAGGAAGGTGCGGGCATTCGGAATGGGAACGAAATGAATAAAAGTATGTTGTAAATCATAACCTCATTAGTAGTTCTTCATTCTGAAAATTTCAAGAAAATCCGATAATCAGTTTAATTTTGATGAGTATATATGTGTGTGCCATTTTTATCGAATACACCCTTTATCAACTTAGAAACATTTGAATTGACCGTTTAAGGCCTAACCGTTGAAGAAACTGCAATCGTTGGAGTCAGTTGACAAAAGGAATTTTTAATGAATCCCGGAATGTGTCGAGTTATTAGTACACGACACTGAAGAAATCTGCACATCGTAGAGGAAATACGCGTATCTGTCAAGATACGCAATAAAGGTAGCTGGAATTAGATGGAAAATATTAATCTTCCTTCTCATTTCTAGTTAATTTAGTTAGTTTTCATAACTCGTTTTGTTTTTCTCGATGCAATCTAACGACGACAACTATCAAAATACACAGCGCATTCGCTGTTATCTTAATGATCCCATATTCAGCCACTTCTCCACTTCTTCAGCTGCGTATTGCTTCTCTGTATTCTTCATCATAGCAAACCGTATATTCCATTTAAAAGCTCCAAAATTCACGAAAATGTGCTGTCAGCTGAAGTCTCTGCTAATGGTTTTGATTGCAAATATTTGTGTGGATGATAACCTGACACACCTTACGGGTTTTGGAGTTTCTGATTACGAAACAAATTTTAGTAAGTCGGAAACATATAAATTTTTATGAGTGGGTAGCAGCAGGAGAAATGCTTCGATACTTTTTTGAGGGGATAGAAAAATTGGCTCACATACTCCTGAAGAACTCAGAGTGTAAGCGGGTTTACAAACTCCTTGACCTACTAAAAACCCGCCCGTGCTTCGACCCCCGGTTTTCCCCGCGAACCACCTTTCTTCATGGAGGGACTCAGAATGCGATTACGCAACTCCATTATGTCTAATCAACTAGGTCCTTATTGCTAATTAGCTCCACCGACCTGGCGCTGATTTGATCGAAGAGATCCAAAAGCAGGGTTCGGGACATTTGGTGTTTTGCGGTCCAGATCGTTCATGATCTACCTGCGCCACCTACGGTACCACTTACGATACCCGCCGAACCTCACGTCGTATGTTCCTTCCTTCGATCGAGAAAGCCAGGGCCAAGACCGGGGTTGGAAAGTCGGTGGGGGGGATACACCAGGGTCGTTCCTGTTTCTCGTGTCACAGCCGCTGTCAGAGGAGCTTGACGTGTCCGGTGGGTTCACCGCGGGAAGGTGAACCATGCTTCTCGCGCTCACACGGCGCTTAGATCTCGAACTCTCCTACGATAGCAGGAAGGATGCTTTCTGCTTTCTGCAGATCATTAAGCTGCTTTGATCTGAACGATCCAGTTTTGACTACTGCATCGAGCGTTGACCCCAAGAAGCTGCACCCGTTGAAGAACTTCAACTCGATTATTAATAAATATCCGAACATTCATTTTACAACGCTACGTAGTCCTACGTCACCTTTGCGTACAACCTAATTGGACTATCCCTTGTAATTTTTCGATCAAAGTCACTGTCACCATTTGTGAGTGACCTAAGGCATTCTTCAGTTTCAAACTCGGAATGAATATTGATATAAATAAGTACCTTACGCAAACTCACCGTATCGTTTGCCAAAACAAACCATGCTGGCCACCCAATCTCTTCATCCAACATCCCAGTATTTTTCGTGGATTTCTTGGATCGGAATAAAGGAGCATCACCATATTGGTACAATTTCCTGATTTGACCTGCATTCGGGCGGGGTCGACGCTGGTATTGGCTTAGTTTTTGTTGACCAGTTTTTACACATTGAGTATTTGACCATCTGGGCTTCAAATGGCGAGTCTCTGGGTCCCCAAAGATCCTCATCTCCACGCCTCCAACGGAGTCATATGATCACAAGAGACTGCCAGCTGAAACATGGAGACGCTGGTTGGCGTAGCCTGGGCAATGTTGTCATTTTGACAATAGCGAAGTGAGGGGGTGTGACCTTCAAATCATCATAATTTTCCATTATCATTCAGGTCTTCCATGTCATGAGGTATTGTAAAATAATTTAAAATTTTAAATTATTGTTTTCCATGCCAATGACAATGTCATCCATTGTCTAAATTTTGTGGTTCATAATGGATGTGCAATTTTGTCTTCAATTGCAACAAAACAGCAGTCAACACACATGTAATTTTTAGTTCATATTATAATATCCCTTAACTATGTATATTATCTTATATGACATTCATTTTACTTATCATTTTCTTTGTTGTTGCATGAAGCACGAGATCAATTATTATGTTTGAAATTGGAAATATCCTAGGGTTGCATGTTGATCAGAAGGATGTTTCCAATTTCAAACGTTATATGACATTGTTTATTCATCACTATTACCATTTATCTTCAACATCATCATTACTGTTTTTATTATAACTTGTGTTTCCGTGATTAAGTTATTAACAAAACAACAATTTTAACATTTTTACTTGTGCATAACAACAATATTCAATTTTTTTTATTGCATAAAAAGTTAGTAAATTTCCCGTAGAATACGCTCCTGAAACCCTTTTTTCGAAATTCGAACTACAAGTGTTTCGTTTCATCGTTTTTTTAAGATGTTTTTTTTTTCGCGGGTATAACGAGAGGCTTGACCGATAATTAAATCTTTCAACGCGTTTTTCTCAAAACAGCATTTTTGGAGTTTATGCCGGTGATAACTCGAAAACTAGTTATTCGATTGAGCTGAAATATAGGATTTCTTTATTATAGTATAACCTTCTAGATGAATTAGAATGATTGTAATATTTTATTATTAGATATGGAAATATGTGATAGAATGGCGGAAAACATGTAAATTTTTTCAAAAAAGTTACGCCAAAAGTTCCATTTTTTTTTAATTCTTTTTAATTCATCTAGTAACTTTAAATGTAATTAATGTAATTTTTTTTGGGTTAGCAGGTTTAACATCAAAACTGTGACTAGAAGAGCCGGCACAAGTAAAATACAACGACTTTTTCAACGCACTCTAGCGGCTGCCATTTTGTTGAAAAAAATATAAAAAAAAAATTTGTGTACTACATGGATAATTTATAATTGTAAAAAAGTTTCGATTGATTTTAGTAAAAACTTCCCGTTTTTTTTCTAGTTCTAACTCTATAGCCCCCCTTAAGCGCGGAATCAGAAAATTCTATACTTTATCAATTTACAACATTTCTTGCATTACAGGATAAACCGAATGTAGATCATCTTCTATATAAATAAAAATGAGTTGGGGTTTCCTTTGTCACGAATTAACTCGCGAGCGGAAGGACCGTTTGACATGAAAATTTGTATGCAAGGGTTTTTGATGCCGAGAAATATTTTTAAGACAGTAAGAGAACCCTCCCTGCTCTGAAAAGGGGGGCTCCAATACAAATAAAAAACATTTTTCTGCATAACTCGAGAACTGATCAAGCAAAGGAACCTAAATTTAGCATGCGGAAGTTTTTGAAGACAAGTAATGTTTCTTTGGTAGTTTGAGACCCCTCCCCTCTCTAGAAAGGGAGGCTTCCATACAAATGAAACAGAAGTTTCTGCATATATCAAGAACTAATCAAGCAAATCGAACCAAATTTGGCATGTGGGGTTTTCTGGTGGTGAAAAATGTTTCTATGGTAGTTTGAGACCCCTCCCTTCTCCTAGAAGGGGCGCTGTCATACAAATGTAACTGAAATTTCTTCATAACTCTAGATCTAAAAAACAAATGGAACCAAATTTGACTTGCGGGGATTTTAAAGGCAATAACTAAGCTAACAATGTTTCTACGGTAGTTCGAGACCCCACCTCGCTCTCTGGTAGGAGGAGGAGAGGCGGGGATCCCATACAAATGAAACACAAGTTTTTGCATAACTCTAGAACTAATCAAGTAAATGGAACCATATTTGAAAGGTAGAGGTTTTTGAATGCAAGAAATGTTTCTAAAGTAACTCGAGACTCCTCCGCCCTCTGTAAGACGGGGGTTCTCATACTAATGAAACACAAAATTGTGCATAACTGCATAACTAATCAACTAATGGAACCAAATTTGGCATGTGGAGGTTTTTGGAGGAGAGAAATGTTTCTATGGAAGTTTGAGACTCCTCCGCCATCTGGAAGGGGGAGAGAGGGGGTTTCCATACGAAAACAACATAAATTTCTGCCTAACTCGAGAACTAACCAAGTAAATGGGACCAAATTTGACATATGGAGGTTTTCGAAGGCAAAAAATGTTTCTATTGTGGTTTGAGACCCCTCCGCTTACCGAAAGAGGGGTCTCTCAGACAAACAAAACGCGAATTTCTGCATAACTCGAGAACAAATCAAGCAAATGGAACCTTTTTAGCATATGGGGGTTTTTGGAGGCTAGATTACTATATACATAAAAATGAATTTCTGTCTTTCTGTCTGTCTGTCTGTCAGACCCTTATAGACTCGAGAAGTTCTGAACCGACCAACGTGAAAATTTATATGAATGGGTTTTTGGGGCTGAGGAAGGTTCTTATGATTGTTTGAGACCCCTACTCTCTTCATAATCCCAGACCCACATTTCTTCATAATCCGAGAACTAATCAAGCAAATCGAATCAAATTTGACATGTGGGGGGTTTTGAAGGCAAGAATGTTTCTATGGTGGTTCAAGACCCCTCCCTTTTCTGGAGGGGGGGAGGGTAATCAGTGGTTATTAAAGCTTGATCAAGTATAACAGAGAGGAGAGTGTGTGGTAGTACACATCGGATCGAAGCATGCTTCGAGCGCGAGCGAACGTGTTTATATTTCGGTGTCAGTTATTTAGTTGGTTGCATTAAAAGGCCCAGTGTCGCGAGTTTGAAAAGTTCAGAAAAATTTAGTTCGGAAGTAAAATCGGTGGAGATCGCGTGATATTTCACTGAAAAGAAAGAGTTTTTGTGGAAAAAAAATCATCACAGTGTATGGAGTTAACCGGTTTTGTTATCGGACATAGCACGTTATCTATTGTATCGGTATTTGTTTTTGGTAGCGAACAGCTGCGGTCGTAGCGAGGTATCTATTGTTTCTGTTACATATAGTTCGGTGACATTAAATGTTCTACACTACATAGAATGAAGATCCGGGATAATGTGAAGTGTGGAACAATGTTCGGTACTGTGAGTTGGCGGTGTTTATAGCAAGTTTGACGTGATTTTTTTCCGCTGTGGTTTACGATATTAAATAACAATTATTGTCGAAGTAATTCAAATTTGACCCTTAGCTGGAACTGCATCTACAGCAATGCCATGTCGGTAATGGAACTGGTCAATGGCGGAACGACAAGTTGTTTGCCGAACATCGGTGTTTGTAGGATATCCTGGGTATCCGGAGTGTCCGGAGAGATTTTCCCGAGTCCTGGAGCGATGCCAAAAGTTGAGTTTGGTAGACAGGTGCAAACTGGTTGAGCCAAGAATGGCTAAGGTGGAGGAGATTTTGATCAAACATTCGCTGGAGCAGGACATTCTGAAAAAAAACGGAAAGATAGTGACAATGTTGACGTGTTGGAGGAGTTAGGTTCGAGAAACGATGCTATTTTCGTTCACCTGCAATGCCATATTCTCTCTGTGCAGGTTCCAGTGACTCAAGGCTTGTTAGCCATGTTGTCCTCTGAATTATATGAACTATATTATTTGATCACATCCCTTATCATGGTGGATCATGATCCATTGAGCCCTACCCTACTAACATAGAAAACATTCTTCCTGTGACCTTTGTGGGAATGCAGAGGTAAACACGGTCCCTAAACAGCAAAGGTCACACTAACTTTCCTTCCCTATTCCCGCTTGATTGCAAGGACGTGGCCGGCGCCTTTATTGATAATATTAGAAATTGAGTCACTGGAACCTGCACAGGGAGAATAGTCGATTACTCCCAGCCAAGGTTGCGGCTTATCATTTTTGACTTATCCATATTCATTTGCCGATAGCTCTTCTCAGAAGCTCAATTTCAAAATATAATGTATGATGAACTTATGGTGCTTGAGTAGACCTACAACTTGGTCTAACAATACATAGCTCTATCTCTTATATCTGAGGAATAAGAGCGTATATTCGCAGTGATCTTCGCGATGATATTCGCGATGAAGATCACGCGATTATCATCGTGAAGATCACTGTGAATATACGCTCTCATGTCGAAGATATAGGAGTTAGAGCAATGTACTGTTACACAAAGTTGTAGGTCTACTCATGCACTACGAGTTCATCATACATCATATTATCAAATCGACCCTCTGAAAGGAGATATTGGCAAATGAATATGCCTGAGTCAAAAATGATAAGCCGCACTGTGCAATTTCACTGATTCTGATCAATTACGGAGCAGCAACCATTGATACGTGCAGTCAGTAAAGCTAAGCTAAGCTAAGCTACAAAGCTACAGAAAATTTTACAGTATTCGGTAATTTTTTACCGAACTTTCAACAGCTGAACGTTCGGTAGGCCGATTTACTGGATTTCAGTGAAATTTTACAGTATTCCGGTGAAAAAATTACCGGAACTTGTAAAATTTTATTGATATCCGTAAAATCAGATTCAGCTGTTGAAAGTTCGGTATAAAATTACCAAATACTGTAAAATTTTCTAAGTGTGTACATCATACATCAATACATCATTTAGTATTTGATCATCTGTTGGTTCTCTGCACAGGTTGGTTATTACAGTCAATACAGAACTAACGCAGAAGCAACCTTGGGTGCTCAATCATACTACAATGACGGAACCCCGTGAGTTTTTGCCTTACACGACACCTTCTTCTATCTCATTCGCATAAACAATAAAATCTTCTGAGGCAGTGTAACAGTTTCCCAATTGATTTAAATTTTACTTCAACTTAACAGATGGAAAATAATCGATTAATCGATTAAAATCCCTTTGTTATTGATCAACAAACTTTCAATAAGGTGTCTATCAAAATGGACTTGCCGTCAGTTAGAAATAAGTCAGCACGAGTAGCAAACTCAACCGATTACTTTCCATCTGTCAATTTTAAGCGAAAATTATAATTCACGAATTGGTACCCAGCCTGAAAAGTCTTTCGAACTGTCATTCGCCGACCGACGACTTTTGTTGAGAACATACAAAGAAATTCGTTGGCTGGAACTGAAGGCTATCCTAGCCGATGCGAATTACAAGTATATGGAAAATTGTATCATCCGTATAGCATGCTTGTAGTGACTCAAAAAGAGGCTATTTCGAAGGCGATAATAAATACATGTGTAAATACGCATAAGCAAGTTGCTTTTGTTTTAACCAGTCCGGAGTAATCACATGGTTTATACATAAATTAATCACGGGTCTATTTGTGTCAACTCTCTCTCTTACTTATTTTCTTAGCTTGATTCAAATGTCCCCTCAAGCGGGAGGTTCGCGTTGTTCCTAGTCACGGTACACCATTATACCCTTTTCCTTGCTCTCTCATGCCATCTATCCAACTGAAGGTCCGAGGCAAATGGGCGGGAAATTCTCCGGCGGAAACTGGGACCGATCTCAACCCGTAAAGGGAGCACAAAGAAGCACAGAGAATGAATGCAATAAGTGTGCGGAACGAGCTTCTGTTGTGGTGCACTTCTTTCTTTTTAATGCCCAGATAAGAACAAAACTAAGACAGGCAGTCGGTGGAAAAAAAAGTAAAACCGCAAATACCACTTCCGGTTGTGCGAAAACAATAGTTTTTCACAAGTATGCACCCCGCGTGTTCGTGTTCGACGGTGGCACGATGGGAAGAAGAAACCAAATCCTTCAGGCGGTCGGTAACTGCTTCTCCGGCTTAATGCCGCCAATGCTCCTCCACACCCACCCTGGCACGGAGGAGAAATTCTTTTAAATTCACTTTTGTTTCGGGGATTTGAAAGGAAAATCACGAAGCATTCTGCAACAAAGTTAGAAGAAACTCGCTCCGTAAGGAGAAATCTTTGAGTCTCAGGAGCAAGGAGAAGTCACTGTGAGGGGTTGTTTCATTTTTTGCTTCCTATGTTGAAGGTTTTAGGGCTGGACAATAGTTTTTTTTTTATGATGGTTTAATGGCGGGACTCTGAGTAGAGTAGAAACCTCTATGCCAGGCCTTTGCTGATATCGTTGCGTGAAGTCTTTCGAATCATTCTGCCAGCCGAACACGCAACATGTCGTCCAAGAAGACGCTGATGCAAATTTTTCGGATGGAACCACGTTTGAGTTTTTTGAGACATTTCGTCAATTGTCTGTTTGTTATTTTGTTAGTCAGTGTTACTTTTATAAGTTTAATAAGGCTTTTCGTAGTTTATTTATTCTTTCTTAGTTAGGTCCATTGGTGTGTCATTAAACTACAGTCCGTAAGTGTGTCTGAGAATCTTTCGGAGCAGTTTTCTTAACCTAAACAAAGATATTGTTCTGTGGCTTGTGCGTTAGAATGAAATGACTTAACTTCAATTGACGCATTTCGCCAGTCGTACAAGGATCATCTCATTCATAGAGAAGCGGTTGACATTGCCTCAAAAGGTGTTACATTTTCAAGTTTGCTTTCCCTTTCTCTCAGTTATGTCAACTGTTTTGTGTTCAATGTCGTGTCGTCCTTGTTTGTTATTTCGTTCACTAGTGCCACGTTTATAAGTTTAATAAGGTGTTTTACTTATCTTCGTTATTTCTTCATGATTTCTGCAGTCTTTTGTAGTTTGTGAATTTCTTCATCTTCTGTTTATCTGGAGCCGCTTCGAGCTATTCTGTAATATGAATTCCACTCCTCTCAATGTGTTGCATTTGCAGTTTTGCCATGTATACGCGGGTCGCAATTTATATTCTAGGGCTGTATTTATCTCACTTCTTTATGATAATGCATCGACAATAGTTCAGTCTGGCAGTCCAATTTTATGGTTGATGATTCAGCTGTTAAGTCAATTCGATACAATGTGTTGATTGTCTCTTTCTTTTACGACGTTATCATTTGCACCGTCGTGATTTGAGTAGCTTGTTGAACTTTCATCTTCTGTTTGCTATGTTGAGTTACTACATTGTCGGTGCACACTCATAAAGCTGCGTTTTCTTCAAAACTGAGTTCCTAGAATTATATAAGCAAAATCGTCTGAGGCTAATAGACTGGACTTTTCCCGGAATACGTTTCATCAACCGGCACACATTATTCTCATCCATCGTTTTGGCAATCTTTTTTCACTTGGTTCTCAATTCATTGATGCTTTTGACGACACTGCCATCCACCTTCAGCTTCCTCTTCATAATAGCCCAAAATCTCTCTATCGGTCTGTGCTGGAGACAATTTGGCGGGTTGAGTTCTTTCGGTATGAATTGAATCCCGTTGGTTTCATACAACTGTTGCACTGTTTTACTAATGACAGCTTGCAGGATCTGGCCAAAACATGACAGGTTCATTGTGTGATCTGATGAATCGCAATATTCGCTTTTGGAGGCATTCCGTTCTGTACAGCTCTGAATTAAATGTCTTATCAGTGATGAAAACCTTGGTCTTCCTACCGCAGCTACAGATGCCTTGTCAAATCGTGTATTTATGTGCAAATTTATCTGCAACATTTCCATTTTCATCTCATTTCTGATTTTGTTTTATTAATTTTTATTTGTTGTTGAAAGCAAGCCATCAAAGGCAACAATTACAGTCATACCTCGATATAACGTAACTCAATTTTTATTTTCGTTACGTTATATCGAAGTTACGTTATATCGAAGCAAAAAAAAATTTCCAAGAATGTTTGTTGTAGCTTTTTTTTATTTAAAAGAATTAACGCAAAATCAATGTTATTCACCCAGCAGGGTGTTCCAGCCCTTCTTACACATATTTTTTCAATTTCTTCCAATAAATTTTAATTTTAATTTTTATTGTTTCTTCAATTTTTTTAAATTTTCTTTTTATATATTTTTTCACATATTATCTTTTTATCTTAGAATATTACTTTTACCAGTATTCTTTTAATGTTGCATAAATAAAGGTGAACTAACTTTTGATTTCAGTTTATTCCAGACTACCCAGGGGGTAAATCTCTCGACCACTATGTGCGCGAATAAAAAGTCAAAATGGTCCATGGTTGCCAATAAGCATCAATTTTCGATTGTAGTTATGATAGATGTGTTAAAGCACATAAAAAACTTCCTATCTGCCGCAGCGAGAACTGTGTAGTCAGTGGCCAGTTGTTCTCTTACGCGTATCTGATTAAAAGATCGAATCCATTTAAGACTGCTTCATCCGACACGTTTGCATATTCGTCATCATCTGCAAAACTCGAAGATTGTGATGTTTCTTTCTGCGTTGACATTAACTGCATTGTGTCATCACCGTCCCAAGTAGCACACCACGATCATAATTAGTTGCAGCAACTTGATTATGACTTGCAAAGGCACATTTATGATTTCTCAACTTAATGGCAACATGTGTGCTACTAGGGGTCATATGAAATGTCTTCATCAGCATCTTTGTGAAAAACACTTGCGATGATCTCATCATCGTCCAGCGATTCGAAATCGGCATACTCCTCGTCGATTTCTTCGGTCCGTGCTTATCTTCTCATCGTGTCTCTTACGACCGACAGCGGTACATCATACTTATCCTCGATTTCACGTACATTGTCAAGCATGTTCCAAGATTTGCGAATTGATTCAGCTGGAGCTAGTACCTCCCACGCTTGAGCGACCCAAAAGATAAAGTTCTTTATGTTGATCTTCATGCACTCTTCAAATTCTCCTCCAGGAATTTGAATTTCTTACATCATCAGATGCCTGTAGCGCGTCTTAAACATTTGAATGATATTCTGATTCATCCGGTTGAAGAACGGCGGGAGAAAGATGGTAAAAATGGATCCTTCGGCAGTTTTTAGCTCATCTGCGGCTAAAGAGCGGCTCTTAGGGATAACCCTTTGACTTGAAAGGTGGTCACTTCCGTAATGAATTCCCCAAAAAACTGTTCTTTAAAGAGCTCCTTTGCCATCCAAGCACTTTTGGATGCCCTGTAGTATACAGGCAACTCCTAAAGGTGTTTGAATGCTCGAGGTCTGTGAGACTTTTCAATCAACATTAATGGTAATTTGAGCGACCCATCCATGTTGTTGCAAGGCATGAACGTGACCCAATCTTTGTTGATTTCCCAAACAACACAAAACTGACATTATTGGTTGCAGTAACTTGATTGTGACTTAATTGAGTTGCATGAAAGTAACTTTAACTGATTTGCCACAAGTGTGCTGCTAGGGTAGCGTTTCTCTCTACATATGTTCTTGTTGATGATCTTTTGAAAAAGATTGATTTTCAGTAAGCGAATGCCGTTGGGTTTTGTTATTTTTTTCCACATAACCACGGCTTCCGAATTCCCCTATTCCAACCATTTGGTTGATGAATTTTTTTTTTGCATGAGTTTGTAGCATTTCTGCAAAAACCAGATGTAGAGAGCTTCGTCAACCTGTGAGTATCGAGGAATCTTGGAACGCTTTCGTTTTGCTATTAATTCAATACAAAACATGATGTTTTCAGGGAATATCATTTTAGTTTCTTACACATTCCTCCTAGTTGATCAGTTTTTGTTTTAAAAAGTTGTCATTTGCATGGTATAGACGGTAGATGCAGAACAAACATTGTACTTCTTCATTATTTTCTCTTGCTTAGGCGACACACGATCCATTATTCAAAAATCCTTCGACTTAGCCGACCTTCTTAAATTATGAGTTGTGCAATAAAAAGGAAGTTTTAATAGCTAGCTTCCTACATACATATAAACAAAGAATTCACAGAAAACAGATTTTTGACGGCATATACAAACCATGTTGAAGCATTGCACGTAACATCACAAGCAACTTTTCACCAAACCTTCCCAGATACTACGCCTACTACAATTGAAGTAGTGATGTGGTTGATTAAACAAAAACTTGACTCAAAAAGTGTTCTTTTTGACACAAACTTTCTAGCCTCTGTAGTTTACTAAGCTTCACTTGAGTGGTTACCTCATTAAGTTTAGGCCAGAGTATAAGCGAAGCATACGTAGTTTTCGAGAGAACTATTACAAAATAAATTCAATGGACAGTTTTTGGTCGTAGTCCCCATGTTTTACCCAGTGCTTTACTATATACCCATAGGACATTTGCTGCCTTAGTGATAACCTTGTCTAGATGGAAATTTCAGTTGTTTGTTTTTATCCGAAGTAACACCAAGATATTAAGCTCTTTCCTTGAGTGCAGTTTGTAACCGCCTACATATCGTGTCATCCAACTTCCCACGATTTATTATAGCTAAATCGTCAGCAAAGCTAATCACCTTGTACCCTAGCTCTGCTAGTATTTTAAGAAGTTCGTCTACTACTAAGGACCACAATAAGGGTGATAGTACTCCTCCTTGAGGACAGCTTTTAGTCGATCTAACAGTTAGTTAGTCGGCAGACATTTCTCGGTCTTTAAGCTCGCCATTTTCCATTCGATAATACAGCTATCCCTTGCTTCTAAAGGGCGATACGGTCAAAATTTGGTCAATATCAACTTGACATATTTCTTTCAATTTTGCATTTAAAAAACCTGAACACCCCTCATTTTGAAGGTGTGTGTGTGTGTAGAATGTTGCTCCTATTTTGATTTTGGAATTCACTCTTCAGTTGTCAAAATGCCGTCCAAGCAAGAACAGCAGCGTATCAAAATTTTGCTCGTGCATCGCGAAAATCCGAGCTACTCGCACGCAAAGTTGGCAAAATCGCTAAAAGTTGCCAAATCAACCGTTACAAATGTCATTAAAGTGTTTGGGGAACGTTTGTCGACAGCCAGGAAGTCTGGATCGGGGGGAAATCGAAAACCGGAAGCCGCTGAGACGACAAAGAGAGTTGCCGGTAGTTTCAAGCGAAACCCTAACCTATCTCTCCGAGATGCCGCAAATAAGCTGGGTGTATCGTCTACAACCGTGCATCGAGCCAAAAAACGAGCCGGACTATCGACTTACAAGAAGGTAGTGACTCCAAATCGCGATGATAAACAAAATACGACGGCCAAAGCGCGATCCCGGAGGCTGTACACGACGATGCTGACGAAGTTTGACTGCGTGGTAATGGACGACGAAACCTACGTCAAAGCCGACTACAAGCAGCTTCCGGGACAAAAGTTTTAAACGGCAAAAGGAAGGGGAAAGGTAGCAGATATTTTCAAGCACACGAAACTGTCAAATTTATAAAAGAAATATCTGGTTTGGCAAGCCATTTGTACCTGTGGCTTGAAAAGCAGCATTTTCATAGCTTCCGGGACTGTCAACCAAGAAATTTACGTGAAAGAGTGTTTGAATAAACGTCTGCTGCCTTTCCTGAAGAAACACGGTTGTTCCGTACTGTTTTGGCCGGATTTGGCATCTTGCCATTACGGTAAAAAGGCGGAAGCCTAACTGGAAAAGCGGAAGCCTAACTGAATATTTTTCCTGAATTTTATACTAATTGAACTTGAAAAAGAAATTTAATTTGATTTTAAATAAACGATTTCACCGATTTACACGCGTTTTCCCTTGACCTAATTTTGACCGTATCACCCTTTATTTGACCAAAAGTTATAGTGTTGCGGGCAATTTTGTTTGATAGTAAAATATCCAAAAAAATTAGTTTTTTTTATAGCTTATCATGTTCATGATTCGGAGTATTTAATTTTATGTTTAATATTGGCACGGTAAGAGCCGAACAGAAATTGTGCCTTAGAGATTATGAAAGTTAACATCAAAAGAAACAGAAAAGACACAAATATATTCGATAAATTAATCATGAATTTAAAAAAAAAATGGAGTTTAATAAGGTTACCTGAAAAAATGCCGAAATAAGGCTCTGGTCTCTAGTTAATTTGTATTTCATTTAAAATTTGATTTATTATTGATGTCTCCACCTTTAAATTACTATATATATTTCAATTGGAAGAAATCACAGTTTTGCCAAAAAAAACAATTTATCTTCGTAATGGCTATTATAAACTATTTGGTCATTTGGCAACTTCCCTCAATGCCAATTTGCCGTTTAATGCATTTTCTGCAGGCAAAATGGTTTTAAAATGCTTTTTCAACTGACCATAATAAGATAATATGAATGAGTCCTAGGCATTCCAGAACAGCATTTAATGAGTTCATAAAGTCAAAATAAAAACGTTTCTAGGAGCAAAAGAAACTATAGAAGATCGTTGGGAAGAAGCTGTGTAGGTTCTCATAAACCTGATTAAAATTTGAAACCTATTGGCACCTCTTATTGCGATAATAAAGCCAAATTGGTTTCTAGTGGCTTTCATAAAATTTTAATAAAACTTAATAGAGCTGGATAGTTTTGGCAATGTTGCTCGGGTTAAATCAGTTGGTTTAGAAACAGCTACAAAGCTACACCATGCAGAAGGTGGATAGTTTTGAAAGTTTTTGTGAAGTAAAACTCCCGGACTACCTGGACATAGTGTATGGTTGTACTTGTCACACAGTTATATTGATGCAAAAATGGTATGTGCAAAGGAAAATGGTCAACTAACAACAGTTGTTTAAGTGCACTGAGAACAGTAAGAGGAAGAAGTAAGCTAATGTGCTTCAAATGCTAAAAAAAGAATCGTGTTAATTTAACACTCCTTAGCAGCTTGTCCAGTAACTCCTCTCCCTACCTTCCCGCTGGCTGAAGGATTGGGCTTGTGATTAATGCGTCGAAAAAGAAGACCATGTTAGCCTCCTACCACGAGTTCAGATCGAAAGTGATGAAACCGAGATAGTAGACGAATTTGTGTATCTAGGCTCATTGGAGACCGCCGATAACGACACCAGAAGAGAAATACAAAGGCACATTATGGCTGCAATCGTGTCTATTTTTGACTCTGATGGACGCTGAGATCGAACAAAGTTCGCCGGACTACAAAGTTGACCATCTACAAGACATTAATTGAACCGGTAGTTCTCTACGGCCACGAAACATGGACATTGCTAGTGGAGGACCAAGACGCCCTTGGAGTCTTTGAACGGAAGGTGTTGCGTATGATCTTTGGCGGAGTGCAGATGGAAGCCGGAACGTGGAGGAGGCAAATGAACCACGATTTGCATCAGTTGTTGGGAGACACATCATACACATCGCAAAAATCGGTCGACTACGATGAGCTGGGCATGTCGTAAGAATGTCGGACGACAGCCCTGTAAAAATGGTTCTCGAAAATGAACCGACTCGTCGGTACAAGAAGACGAGGCGCGCAACGAGCAAGGTGGATCGATCATGTAGAAGGCGACCTGCGGACCCTCCGCAGGCATCGAAGTTGGCGAGGTACAGCCATGGACCGATTACAATGGAGACAACTTCTGTGTATAGCAGAGGCCACACTGGCCTTGATTTGATTGGTAAGGCAAGGGTAATTTGAGACGTTGTCGTGACGTGTCTTAACTAACAAAGCATACATGCAAACAATGTGCATAACTCAACTTCAGTATCGAAAACGAACCTTTCATTAAGCTGATGCATTTTCAGAACTGGGGAAGATTTCTGAAGATCCGCCGCAAAACTAGCATTTAGTAGAACAAACATATAATAGATTAAATTGTGTTGATTGCCAAGCAATTCATAGGAATGAAGAGAACGTTGAAGCAATTTAAGGCATCTTCTTAATGAATTTATTGAAACGAAGAAAGCAAACAAGACCCATAAAAAATATAAGAAAGCATAATAGCTTGGATGATTTGTAAAACTTCAGAATTGTACATTTGCGATTAATAAGAAAAGGCCATTGAAAATGCGTGAACCATTCTCTTGCATTTTGCTTTTGACCTGTTGGTTCTAAGAAAGCAGAATGAATAAATGAACAACCAACGCACACTATTCCGTGCCACTTGTTGTCGAATGTACACGAACCTCAACGGTTTGCCTCAATCCATTAAGATAAATTTTTAAAATGAGTTCCACACCCTGGAACTCCCACTGTTGCTTCTTATTACACTCCGCATCAAACAAAGTTCTACGAAGCATTTTAACAAACAGCTTTCTTCTTTTAACTACAAACCAAAATCACCCACGCTATATTCACCCACAAACTTCACCCAGTGAGAATACCGGAAAGATTTTCTAATTGAATGTGAAAACTTTTCCCTCACTGCCTCTTTCTCTCTTCCTCTATCTTCTGCCGAAAGAGTTCCGAAAGAGCACTCCCCCATTCAATTTCCATTTTCAATCCATTATGTAAATCCAGTCGAAATTTTCCATTCTTCAGTGACTGCACTTCAAAAACTTGCTGAGAAACGGTAGGAGTTCGCAATCCAGCATCATGTATCGAGCCAAATGCACAGCATTCGAACGGAATTAGGAGTGCAAAACAAACAACTCCGCCTTTCTAATCAGACAAAGCATCCCACCCCATATGTGCATCTGGACTTCGATTCGAGTGTCGGATGATTCGCCTTGAAATTTGGAATGGCCTCGCAATATTTGCATCTAATCATCGGTTCATGCTTTTTCACTAGTTTGTATTTTTTAATTCTGGTTTGGATACGAGATGTTATTATGAACGAATTTAAAAAACTTGCAATATTTTATCATACCCACCACTCTGTGGTGCTCGGAGCCAAATATTTAAAAACCATCAAAAATTTATAAACACATGACCTACAACAGTTTAAGCTTTTGAGTTCTTCTTCCAACCCCCAGAAAGCTTTTTTCTACTCTTCGGTATCTTCGTTTGGTGGATCTGCCACCTATTTGGAAAATAGGTAGGTAAATGTTTTCGAAGGTTGTAGTTGGAGATGAAGTAAGCTGAGAAGACTAAAGTGCAGATGCGAGTTGCTGTTGCATCACATCAGAAACAATTCGCAACTTTGGAGGCGTGTGTGAAGCATAACAGATCCGTACCCTAAGTCAGGGCTGTAGTCTAAGAGCAAAAATCAGTTGTATTAGAAGGGCTCCCGTAATGGTTATCAGTGTGAAACTCGAACGTTCCTGGCTCCGGTACCGTAAATTTCTACCGCCTTTGTGTTCCAGTTTTTGAACTTTGTATTACATCGGGATGCCATGTTTCAGCTTTGACAGGTCTATTGTTCGTTTGGAACTAAAATTAACTAAGTTCAAAATGTGGCTGAAATTTTACTCATTTTTAAAATCATGCATTTCAAATTCATGAACACCCCTCATTGTATATGTGAGTGCGTGCAAAACGATACCTTTATTTTGATTTTGACATTCGCTTTTCAGTTAGCAGAATACCTTACAAGTAAGAGGCGTAACTGCCTCTGAAATGATGATGTCTTATCCATGTAGCTCATAGCATCACAGTAACAAATAGGTTATAAACAAGTTAACAAAATGTACAAACAATTGCAGAAATGCATGAGTATCACAAGTCAATTCAACAAGTCTCAAACTTGCAGATGTAGACACATATTATTGTTATGAGTATGGTGAATTGAATCCTAGAGGGTTTGTTGGTGAATTGGTAGATGCATTCTCATTACACATTTTTTATAACGATTAAAATGTACCATTGCTTAATTTTATTTGTTCTTAAGAAGCGATCGTTATTGGTCTAACTACATGAAAACATGTTCAAGCGTTTCTGCATTTATTTTGGCTTTCAAATAACTTCATCATAACCTATTTGAAAATAACTAACTTATCATGCTCCAGAGAACCTACATCGTCGAAGCACCGCACATTGGCACAATTCTGAAAAAAGATGGTCAAAAACATTTTCACCCTTTTGTCATCATTTTATCGAGTCGGTGTCTTGAGAAGAGTTGCTCAAACTGTTATACCGCATCTTTTGAAAAACACGCCTAACCTTTCATAAGGACTTAACTAAATTTTCAAATTCTAACTTTTTTCAGCAACGAGATAACGGGTTGATGTCTTCAACAAAATTGTAGAGCAGATAATTTTAAGGAAAGTTGCTTGATATATTAAGTTTCTAGATCCTAACGTTAAAGAGATATAAATGGTTTTCTTTTAGCACCACCTTAAAACTGGTTTTTTGACATTAATTCTTATGTTATTTATTCTCCGTGCGAGGAGTAACGATTATGATGTAGAAGGAGATGTTCGCTCATCACCATGAGGCACCAAGAGTGAACATTAATGTTTTTGGCTAGAATGAAAGATGTGAAGAGAAAGTGAAAGTTCCGTCAAAGTGCGGCAGGTAGGAAAATTTAAGGAATGTTTTTTTGAAAATTGAACGAAAGGGCATGTATCCAATGGTACTCGAACCATGGACGTCAATCTTTGCCTAACATCCCACTGCGGGGTAGGTAGGGGACCATATGGTGATATATGGTGATTGAAGTGCCTGTGTGACGTCATAATCAACCGCCTCAAAAAGGGTGGGCGGGTCCTGGCGGGGTCTAAAACAGATTTTATTTTAAATATTTTCTTATGAACAAGTATTTCTGAAATTTTCAGCGTTGAGTACTAAAGGGTTCCTAGTAAAACGTCAGTTTGAAATAGTACAGGTTATAAGTGCACCGTCGAAAACGTTTCAATTGAAACTCAAACTTGCTTCAAACGACGTGGTGAATGACCGTATGTCGATTGGATTTCATTCTCCCCACTCGAGCAGTGGTTGGCGAACACAACGAAACATGCGTGCCAGTGTTGCTAGAAGTATTGTTATTTGACGATGTACGCACATTGCAGTAACGTTTTTTGACAAAAAAAAACTCCCCGAGCTAGCAAGCGCGTTTGGTACTGTGGTGACTTATTGGAATTGTATTTGCTTCATTTGCTATGGAGCTGTGAACACAACAGAAATCGCGTAAAGCTACCTAAATATCAGCCATATCATTTATCATTTCATAAAATGGTTGATGGCACTGTTTTTAGTCTCTAAAATAACGAATACCTCAGAAATGAATATGAATTGAATTAGCCTACTTCATACTAGTTTGATATCGAAGGCTTAAAAACACAACGACAAATGAAAAGCTTAGTCGAACATTTTTGCTTAAAGATTGTTTTGCTGAAGCTGCCTAAGAAGTGGCTGTCAAAAGAAGATAATGTGATTCAATTGAAAGGGATGAATGTTAAGTTCATGACGATTTTCAATTAAAAATGAAATTGTATTATTGTATAATGAATTTTCGTAGATTAGCTTTTACTCGTTTCGTGAAGATGAACTTTGTACATATAAAAAATGTCTCGTAAATCGTTTGAAGCAAATGATTCCCGCCCATCCCAGCAGCATCACCATGAAATCACGAAATGCTATTATGACACCTTTTGTCCAATGTTATAAATGAATTTCGTGAAGACTAGCCAATCGCTGCTCCTCTTCAATTGCACTCATGCATGTTGGTGATGCTGCTGGGATGCGCGGGAAATGATATCTCAAATTAAAAGTTAATGCGCTTCATATTCAACAATCAAGGATTTTATCACGAGTCACCATGGTATAGTGAAGATTCTACCACGGATTCTATAACGCTCTTCCCAAAAGTACAGGATCGAACCCCATGTCAGAAACAGTAAACAAACACCGAACAGATCGTAGTGGTTGCCATTTTGTGAAAACTTTTGACATCTATTTGTTGACAATAACAATAACTGAGTAGTTTTTCAGTTCATAAAACCCTCTCGTTTTGGAAACAGTCACCATGCAAGAGGAGCAACGCCTGAATAACAACCTTCGTTAATTTTGCGGGAGAAATATTTGTTTATCTTCACTTCATCTTGGGATCTCTGCCTTTAAGAATCGTGAAATAACGTCAACTTATGACGAAATAGAAAAAAACCTGTGTGTATCGTCTACTACGCTGTGCTCATTGCTAGATTAATTTAGCAATTTTTTTTTTTGCTCTTTTGAAATTGATAGATTAATTAAAATAAATTAATAAATATATGAGTGCTTGCGTTCTTTTATTATTGACTTTTCAAAACATGTACTTTTGAAATTAAGTCTATTTATTTTCACTAAGTATTTTACATTTAATACGAGGACTTTAATCTTTAGATCTGATCCCTTAAAAAATTAAACAGAAATTGACTACCTATAAAACTAATGTTAGTTCCCTACTGTTAGGTCGTACCCTAGTATTTGTTCCTTTGGGTTGTTGGGTTCGTCGTCGTCATCTTTGTTGCTACTAGTTTGCTTCTGCTGGGTCAGGAGTACGATGCCGGTTGATGAGGTTATCGATGTTGCTATGTTTCTAAGTCCCAATCACTGTGGATGCTGGCCATTCACTTGCTGCATCAGGAATGTCGGTCGTCCGCTTGTTGCATCATAAGTCTCGAGTGTCGGTTTATTTGTTGCGTCAAAGATGGCGCATCCGGTGTTGGTGCCGGTGAAGTTTGGTGATGCCCTTAACCAGAGCTTAAAAATATCATATTCAATTCTCAAATTGCACCCTAGCTGAGACAAAATATTAGTCCTCACGCACTGTTCCTAGCGAACATGAAGTAAACACAAATTTGCCTTCATGAATCTCTTGTGCAAGGTGAATCAACTTGTTATGTGTTGCTTTACTCACATTCATTCATTCGTTCCAGAAAGCAGTGAATGTTTAATTTTAACGTTCTACCGTGAAGAGGAAAGAACTGTCATTCTTTTGGAGAACCAATGAAATGAAAACACGAACATTTCTCGAATCGATCCTGCAAATGCCTTTTCTCGAACCTGCCCCATAAACTCTGGGACTTGGGACTTGTAAGAGGTTTTATCCATCCATTCTGTTTTTTGATAGTCTCCAAGAGATTTTTACTTACTTTCGTACAGATTAAGCCAGTTGGTCTCAGATTGAATAAAACTTTGTCTCCTCATAGAGTTAAAAAAACCAGAGCGAAAAAAACTCCAAGCTGCTCAGGCTTCAAAAGGTGAGTTGACAACTTTAAAGGAGGGTGTGACAGACCTATGGTCCTCACTAGCTCCTACCTCACACCTCCACGAGTCATATGATCACAAAAGACTACCAACGATGAAACATGAAGACGCTGGTTGGCGTAGTCTGGGCAATGTTGTCATTTTGACAGTAGCGAAAGGAGAGGGTGTGACTAAAGATCGTGTACCAATAAATCAATTTGTTTAACCAAACCTGTTAACCATTTATTATTTTCCATTTTCATTTAATTACTAATTTTAAATTGCTTGAATCATCTTTGCATTCCAAAATTGATTCCTAGAGAGTTTGAGCTGTTTAGTGGAATACATGTAACTAGAAATTAGAAGAAAAATTAGTATCTTCCATTTAATTCCAACTAGCTTTGCTTATGTTGACAGATACGCGTATTTCGTCTACAATGTGCAGACTTCTTCAGTGTCGTGTACTTATAACTTGACCGAAAGAAAACCTTCGCTACCTGCCGTTTATTTACTATTTTCTAAATACAAAACGTTAACCTATCATTATTTTGTTTATACCTATCCTGAGTCAAAAACAAATGTACTTAATATCTACCTCGCTTTTTCCCTAGCAAATTATTTTGCAGCAGTGGGTGCTCCGCTGCGTCGGCGTTGTCGGCTTGATTATTAGTACACGGCACTGAAGAAGTCTGCACATTTTAGACGAAATACGCGTATATGTCAACATAAGCAAAGGTAGTTGGAATTATATGGAAAATAATAATTTTTCTTCTCATTATTAGTTATTCCAGAACTGATCATATCAAAAGCCTGGCGCAACGTGACAATCATCAAAGGCTCAATTCGTTTTTCAGCATTTCAGCATAACATTTACGCTAACTTTTAAACTTCAGCTACTTTATTCAAAACAAACTGGCATGCACTTGTTTGCAGTATAGGATTATATTTAAATATTTTATTTGGTGATATTATGATGATCACTCCGATCACTCCAGTTGCTTTTTTAAAATGTAACTAGATCAGTATAATGAAATTTTTCAAAAAATTGTCTTAAAAAATAAAATCGCTCATTGAAATTTTATCTTTGCTATTTGAAATGATCTCAGCTTTCAGCTTTGCCATAAGTAGTAAGATATTAATACATAATGTTTTTTCAGTAACAATCCAGTGGATATATTTTGTACATATGCGTATCATGTTCTCGTAATGACTTACTGTAGCCACTTTTTACAAAGTCAAGTAATTTAATTTGTGTCTTAAGATCCTACGTTCATCATTTAAATTTGAAATTTGCGTAAAAAGCATTTTAGCTTAAATGATATCTTAATTTGTTTTTATGTGAGAAAAATAAGACCTTGGGAAGGACGAGCAATGTACACTAAGGTTTGTTTTTGCACGGTTTTTTTACATAGGTTGTTTTCGGCGATAGCTCCAGAACGGAACAACTTATCAACCTAATTCAAATCACATTTTACGTTTTGGGCCAAAAGTAATCTTTTGGCAGATTTTCAAAATATTCTCAATTTTTTAAGCACATACTCAAAATTTTAAAAACTGTATTTTGACCTATGCAATGGTAACGCAAAGAAACAAAATGGAAGCAATATAAAATGTTCAAGCATGTGAATTTATCAACTCTATTTAGTCTTTTTTTACACGGTTCCAAAATAATACAACATAGAGACTGGTATGCTTTTACAGTACGGTATTTCAATTTGAAACAACTATTTTATAAGGGACACTAGAAATTTGAAATATCACAGTAAATTAACTACAACAAATGAAAATTAATTACAGCCGTGAAGATTCTTATATTTTTTTATAAATCAACATTTATGCTAAAAATGTCCACTGTTCCTATAATAACTGTATACTTGGAATTGGGGTGTAGCCTAAGACAGTAGAAGGATTTGTTGACTGGACAAAATTTCGTGGAGTCGCCAGTCCCTTGTTAAGTGCAAACACGCGGCTTTCTGACCGACTTCCGAAGGTCCTCATTCAGATCAATTGGACCTGCTACAACAAGCCATCGCGTAGGCTATTCTTTTGGGACAACCTGCTGAGAATAGTCCTGCAGACATAGGTAATCTTTGCATTGATGATGGGTTCTCATATCATATCACATAAAAAAAATCAGAGCTGCCGATTTTCCCGAAAAAAAACCCAATTGAAATTAAGATTTTCCCGGACATCACTAATTACAAAAAATCATCACACAAGAACGGCGCAATTTTTTTCCAAATAATAAAACAAGTTGCTGAAAAATACAAATAATAATCATGGAAATTTTTGGTTTTTTTCTACTTCGTTTTCTCTTTTTTTACTAATCCCTAAAATTAAATTGGTAAAATTTACATGGGGGTTTTCTTTTTTTTTTTTCAAGCAATGCCTTAAGTATGGAAACAACCGATCCAACTTGTGGACGAATTTTCTTAAAAATCTTTCAGGCTTGGGCTTGTATATGTACCACATTTAAATACAATCACTAACTTAGCCGATTTCCATTAGATAGCATGATTATCATAACCACACACAAAAAAGATAGTTGAAAACATCCTTCGTGTAGTGAGATACCCATTTTTACTTATATTTACTGGGAAGCTGTTCCCTAAACACTCATTTTCACAAAACAAAATTAAAATTGACTGTGAAAAATAGATTATAAATTTATTCATTGCTCATATGTATCGACGAACTTAAAAATAAATGGCGGACTGCTGACATATTGTTGATGTTTGAAAATTTGAGCGAAAGGGGCATGTGTCCAGTGGAACTCGAACCATGGACGTCATCCTTTGCCTAACATCCCACTGCTGGGTAGGTTGTGGCACGGACAAGTCCGCCTGCTCAACAGGCAAAATATGACGTATGGAAAGCGTTCAAGTACCACTGATGGCTTGTGATAGTTATTCTAGCGATATTGTGTGCACTCTGTTTTGATGCGCACATGGGAGAGCAACTCTCTCCTTTTCTGGGTTTGTTTTGATTCGCAACGTCTGATATCTCCCAAGTTACTCCACGCACGGAGAACACATAACATAACAATTAATGAATGTAAATTAGCTTGTCTTCTAGAAAAAAAAAGCAATAAGTTTATACATTTAACTGATTATGTTATTTTTTTTTGTGGCATGAAGCACGTAAGCAATTATAATGTTTGAAAATTGGAAATATCCTTCTTATCAATATGCAACCCTAGGAGCGGACAGCAATTTCTGCTAGAGCCAAAAATGTGAAGATAAAGTATTGATAGGTGCGTAGGAGCATGGCATGTTGTGAAATTAAATTGAGCGTCCATCTCTCGATTCAGGAAATTTATCGGAACGCCGAGCGTATGGAGAAAAAGCTGATAAATCAAATTTTGGAATATTCTATGAGCTACCGTCATTTGATCTTCAACTTCAAAGTTCTATTATGCATGATGATGATGAATCTTCATGCATGACAGATGAAGATCCGGAGTTTAGTATTAAATTGCTTTTCGATCACAGAGTTGCAGAATCTGCTGAACAACAACAACGCGGTATACTCAAGTAAATCAAATCTGCATCAGGTGTGGACGACAAATTGACCTCGAGCTTGTCGTCGAATTCTAATATTTTAACGATATTTGTTTCATGGTTCAAAGAAAATAATTACGCACCAACGTCAAATAATTATGAATTTACGGTTCAATAACACAATATAACTAATAATTATATATCTTCGTCATGGGCCTTCAGCATGGTCTTTTTTAAATTCATGTTAGAGCTCAGAAGTGATCCAAACCTTAGTGTGTATTCTAACAATTGTAAGTAGTACATAGAATAGGGCGGAGAAGAGTATGGAATTATTGTTGTTCTAGACAAACATAACGTGTTGTTTGCATTTCAAAACAACGAGAATCTTTATGGGATGGAACGGGTTAAGCTATGAAAAGCGTATGGGTCAGTTTAATACAACGATAAACTAAGAGATGTTTTAAATTAATAATTTCCATTAATTCCATACAGGTTCTAGAAATGTTATGGTAGTGTGACATTACCACTCGCTTGCTCAGCAATGTTTACAATATTTTTTATTCTTTTATTCACAAACGTCATTGACTGTGATGCACATTCAAACCACCGTTATCATCATGGTTTATTTTAACGTTGAGCGTTGTGTGGAATATTCGTTATGATTTAATCCTGCAAGCCTCTGAGTTTCTCCGAACACGTTTTGTGATCCTTTCCCGTCGTTCGAGAAAAAAAAAGGTTCAATTAATTCCGAATCATGATTTTCTTTCGCTTTCTGAACCACGCTGGAAACCTTCTTATTACTGTTTTTTTTTCCTCGAAACCTTCAACCCTGACGGTGATTATTCCAATGAGTTTATGAGTCCAAAAAGGCGTCCTCTTGTCCCCCGACCCCGAATCCCTCCCACGCCTCCATAATCTTTTCTACTACTAGGAACTCCGTCACCGCCTCTATAACGAGGTGGGAAGCGCCATGTGCGCAGTCAAGCTTAAAGTGTTCTCCTAAATAAGAAAACTTTCTTTTGTTGGCCCGGTCTTGCTTTTGTCACGAACAGAGCCAAACGTACCAGCTCAGCTCGGTGCCGGTAGGAGGGTCTCAACTTTTGCTGCAACTCTACGTATGATCGATGCAGCAGGACCATCCCGCGCGTTGCAAAGTACAGTGCAGCCAAGAAGGGAAGATAAAAGTGCCAAGAACAACAAAGTAGCACCTCCACGCCGCTATTTCGGCTTCTTTGGCCACGTCGAAAAATTGAACACCCCAGCATTTTGGTGCTGTTTGCTGGTGGCACGTGGAGAGTATGGAAAAGACCCAGCTTATTCAGCAAAGTTTTCCTCCCGAAGAACGAAAACTGCACACAACTTGCTTTTGCTTGGAGGTTTTGGGGTTCTTCTCCAGAGCAAGAAGGGACCCAGAAATGAACCTGCCTCGCAGAGGAGAAGAAGAAGAGAGTGTTTCTATAAATAACCTCAAAACGACAAGCTCCGAAGATAATGGCAAACTCGACCGTTGCGGACTGTCGGGGGGCTGGTGGTCCATATTTTATGGTTAGTAAGCGGGGAAGACATGCAGAAATTATGTTTATTAAGCATTTCGATGACGTTAAATGTAAGTATAATAAAAATAGACATTAACATAATCCGGATTAACAACGTACGCAGGGAAACCACAGGTTAGTTTTTCATGCCACGAATCGAGGTAGAAAAGGTGCGGGTTTGGCTGGGGATCAGAGTGGGTGAAGGTCAGACGGTCGGGGTGGAAGGAAGCGTTTTTGCTGTTGGCTTTTTCTGAGTCTGTTTTCTTTGAAGTTTCTGTTTTATTTTTTGTTCTTATCGCTGAGGGACTTTTTGCAGAAGCTGCTTTTTGTTGTTCCCAGGCGCGTTCGGCAGTAAGCAAAAACTTTGTTATTCTTGGGGCATTTTGCGGCTTAATGAGGGAACCGTTCGCGGAAAAGTGGTGGCAATACTTGTGTTTATTGAGAAAAGTAAGAGACGGCACAAAAGTTCTGTCGAAATGCCAGGCTGAGCTGGTCGGAAATAAAACAGGCTCGCATAAACACAAAGTTTTGCAGGGACAGGCCACAGAATTCTAGCAAACATCATCGAGAATATTGCATGCACTGTTATGAAGAAGCTAACTTTAACTTTGTGCTGGCGGAAAGTTCACATTTAATGGGATTTCATTTAGATGATTAGTTTACATTGTTAACGTACTCTGAATGAAAAGGAAGCCACATTCGGTGACTGCATGTCACCGAGCAGCTAATATATGGTTTGAGATTTGACATGTCTCTTCTCCATAGTTGCCAGTTGTATGTAAAGTGGGACGCAGACCCAGAAAAATAATACTCTGTATAAGTTACAAACTAGACCATTGGAACACGAGAACCGGGAGAGTATCAGTAGTATGTAAATTTGCCTGCTTCAACTGCTTTTCCCAATGGCTAGAAAAAAAATGAATTCCGGAAAAATGCGGAGCGAAACGTTCACCACGTACATACTGATACCCCATCAGCTAAGCATTTCAACTTCCAGCCGAGTCGTGTTGCGACAAGGCACTGACGACTGCCACTAGCACAGAGTTGTTCCGCATCGGTAAGCACTTGTTGGGACTAAGCACTGGGACCGCCGGGGAAATATTTTTTTCCCCAGGATTGAACGAGGTATGAAAGCATGCAAAACAAACGAAGGGAAAATGCTCCTATGAGTAGCCCTCGGAAGCGACATCTGTATTCAAACGTGAAACTCTGGCTACGGAATGACATGGCGTGGCGGAGAAATTCATTCAGAGTAGGTTTCGATGTTCATTGCTATTGTTTTTCGGTTTGGTTAATATGGAGTTGTTGCTGTTTATAACCAATTATTAAAAGAGGCAACGAAAAGCCGTCAAGCTCCTTTCTGATTTGTTATATTAATAGTATTGGGGGGCAAAAATGATGGGGTAGATTAGGACGTATTGTTAGCTGTCCCTATTACTAATTTGTTCAGATTATTTTTTCTCCACATTAACCACAGTGCTGTTCATTGAGCAATCGAAAACATGAATTATGAATAATAACCTCTTCAAAAATCAATTGACAGCAGTTTGTTTTGAATGTACGTACATCCAACATAAAAAGGAAGATTGTGTTGCGTTTTCGCATGATTATGTTTAATTTTTGCTAAACACTTGGTACTGAAGAGGTCTGCAAGTCGCAGATGATATAGGCCTATTTATCAAAGGATAATTTTTTTAGTGGTGTTCGAAGGAGTTTTCTTGCGTTTACTAATTTGAAAGCGTGTTTAATTTTTTTATATTTTCAATTTTTTTAAAGTGAATTCACTCGTACTAACTCCAATTTCCCAAATTCTATGTGTAGCCAGTCCCTTCAAAATACTTTCATGGCTACGTTTATTTATTTGATAAAATGCTCTCTCAGGATGGGTGAAATTGTCCTTGTAGTAGTTATAATTGTTGTTACTAGACCAAAGGGGACCAATTAAAATTTATTAAACCTGACATCCTCAAGATGACCGCTGTGTAGGCTTTTAATCGATGTTATTTATTTGTTAGTTCAATTTATGCACAGATTAAAAAAAACACATTCAATGTATTAGATAGTCTGCGTTTTCTAATGCACATAAAATGAATGCTAGATTTCACAGAAAATAATGGGATGTTTCATGTTATTTCAAGCTAAATAACGCCTGAGTCTAGTCTGTTGTATGAAAGATTGCCAACATTGTTATTTGACGCATGAGTGCAAACAATTTCGTTGTTTACGCCTCCTTTAGCTTGGAATTAAACGAGGAGAAATTTTACGCGAATGTTAAAAAGTATTATTTACCAATACAATTGAAACTTAGTATTCAATAATGAATAGCCTGGCTTTCTCATGGAATTCTTTGTGGCTATTTGATCACTGTCATGGCCACTCAACGTCCCAACGGGAACATGTTTCAGAAAGACAGGTCCGAGAACAAATCATCAGATGGGCAAAAAACGTTGTAAAATATCCTACTGCGGAAATTTCATAAACTTTGAAACCTATATTGCTCTAGTCACTCTAGACCCCAAGAGAAACTGTTGCAGGAACAAGTCAGCATGACTGACTGACCGACTGACCCGACGACTGACTGACGACCGACCCGGCAACTGACTGACTGACTGCACTGACTGACGGTGACTGACTGACTGACTCGGACTGACTGACTGACGACTCGACTGACTGACTGACTGACGACTGACTGACGACTGCACTGACTGACTGGCTGACTGACTGACTGACTGACGACTGACTGACTGACTGGCTGACTGACTGACTGACTGACTGACTGACAGCGACTGACTGGCAACTGACTCGACTAGCTGACTGACTGACGACAGCTGAGCGGCAACTGACGGCAGCTGGCAACCTCGACGCAGCAACTGACGGCAACTGGCAGCCGCGGCAACTGGCAACTGGCAACTGGCAGCGGCAACAGCAGCAGCAGCAACTGGCAACCCCAGCAGCAGCAACCCCAGCAGCAGCAGCAGCAGCAGCAGCAGCAACGGCAACCGCAGCAGCAGCAGCAGCAGCGGCAGCAACTAGCTGGCAACTGGCAACAGCAGCAACGGCAACCCCAGCAGCAACGGCAACGGCAACTGACGGCAGCTGGCAACGGCAGCAGCAGCAGCAACTGCAGCGGCAACTGGCAACGGCAACTGGCAACTGGCAGCGGCAACTGGCAACTGGCAGCAGCGGCAGCGGCAACGGCAACGGCAACCAGCAGCGGCAACTGACGGCGGCAACGGCAGCGGCAACTGGCAACTGGCAGCAGCGGCAACTGGCAGGCAACGGCAGCGGCAGCAGCAACGTGGCAGCAGCAGCAGCAACTGGCAACGGCAGCGGCAGCGGCAACTGGCAGCGGCGGCAGCGGCAGCGGCCGGCAGCGGCGGCAACGGCAACTGGCAGCAGCGGCAACTGGCAACTGGCGGCGGCAGCGGCAGCAGCGCAGCGGCAACCGGCGGCAGCGGCGACGGCGGCAACTGGCAGCGGCGGCTGGCAACTGGCGGCGGCGACGGCAGCGGCGGCAACTGGCGGCAGCTGGCGACTGACGGCTGGCAGCTGGCGGCTGACGGCAACTATTGCCAGTCAAACGTTAGGTACAAAAATCTGTGAGCTCCATTGGTCAAAATGGTCCCTAACATTACATAACATAGCGTTTTCCGGCCATACAATATCCTGGTTGGCTGTTGAAGCCAGAAGAAACGCCAGAAGAACTGCTCTAGGTGTGACAGGCTCTTCATCCATCGTTCTCTTTGCTCAACACCTGGCCAGGTCCTTATGATCAGCAAAGGATGGGAGAGAAGTATTGATTAGATTGAAAATGCATGCTACTTTCATAGATAACTGGAGTTGTAAGTTGGATGGGATAGAAGGCTTTCTTTGGAGAAAAGCATATGTATATTAATATGTATAAAGGTTTGACGGGAGTGCCGAAGCTAAGAAAGTTAATGTACTCCTTTGTTGTCCGGTCTTCTGGGCTCGAACACAAATGTTTCTTCTTGTATCAGGGCTTCTAAGCCAAGAATGTAGTACCTCACATGAGAACTTGTCGGTCGGTTGGAACATGAACCCTAACTAATGTCCTAGCCTTTTACGCCTTATGATAATAGCACAGTTAGTGGCTTTCAGAAAAGAGAAGAAGGACGCGCCGATATTGTATTACACACACACACACACACACACACACACACACACACACACACACACACACACACACACACACACACACACACACACACACATACACACAACTCAAAGTAAGATCTACAGATCTTACAGCAGCTTTATCCACTTTACAATGTTATGATATATAGTTAAACATATTCAATGACAACAGACATTATGAGATAATCTTGGGATTTTCATCCAAAGATTACTAACTTAACTTTATGTAGCCCATAAAGCTCACTTCTTCAAATTTGTAGGCCTTTAGCTGTTAATTACTTATAATGACATCCTCTGATGTTTTTTTTTATATTCCTTTATTATCGAGATTTTCAGCCCAGGGCTTGTTAATCTCCCGTCGTAGTCACTCAAATACCGTTTGGATGTTTTCGTAACTTGTTTGGGGGTGACATTCGAACTTGGGACGTTGGCGTGAGAGGTATGAATGTTAACCACTACGCCGGGGTCATCCTATGATGTCTGTGGACGTTTCAGAATATTCATTGAATGTGTTTGAATAGTTATCGTTGTTTTGTATGGCCCAAAAGGCTACGGTTACTATTGCTTATCTTAAGTTCTGAGCTCCACTCAGTTCTTATGAACTTGTGCATCCCAAGATAATCTGACTGGTGACCTTACAGAAGATCCACTGAATGTGTTTGAATGCACATCGTCACCTGCCAAGTAACTAATTTAGTTTCATTCCAGCCGTATAGCACTCCTCCCGGTTTGGTGATAAAGCTACATTCAAAACCGTGTTGCCCACCAACACCACCTGTATGTTTCTTAAAAGCATAAATGTGTACAAAGTGTCCCACTCTATAGACAGTTGTGAAATTAAAGTTATAAAACCTCTACAAAACCATAAAGATTTTAAAAATGTTCTAGTGAAAGATGTTATGACCACTTGAGAACCTTCATAAAACCTATTGGCTGTCAGCAAAACCAGCATACACAGTTAAAATTATTCTGTAAATTTAAGTTTATTTTCATGCACATATTTGGAGCATGGAAATAAATGTAAATTCAAAACACTTCATATATATGCATGCCTTGAACAAGGCATCGTGTAAAATTCATCGACCTTTAAATTTCTATAAATTCAACATTATTGGGTCATCTTGTGGTTTTACATGAAAATTTAATTTTACATTTTAATTGTTCTATCTAGCTTTCTTCATTTCTGTTTAAAATTAAATTAAATAAATTTAAAGACGCATAAAGTTGACACTGTTAAGGTTCACCGTATACTTTTTGGAGTTCATGTAATTGTTAATAAATTCACTTATCGAACGTATAATTTTCTCATCGTAGTTTTTTATACATAAAAGCAATTTGAATTGTCAATAAAATGAATGTTTATTTCTCTTTTGGATTATATTCAAGTTCATAGAAGGTAATACGCACCTCATCAATCAATTGATTGCATTACCTAAATTTGAGTTTATGATTGAAAGTTTACGTTAAAGTTTGACAATGCGGAAATAATTTTTCTTACTATACGCTGCCTTTGACCGACGCGGCTCGCATTCGATTTAGATGCCACCAGAGTGATAATCTTCAGAAAATACTCTTGAAGAAGTTCCAAAAACTTAGAAACTGGTTTAGTGTACATGAAGTTGTGTACAAAGTGGATGGTAAAAAGATCTTCCATTGCAGCTAACACATCCCATGCTCCCTCAGACAATCTTGTTTCATTTGCGTACACGTAGAACACTGTTTTATCATTTCCCATGTCTGAAATATAACGAAATATTAAGACATTGTTAACATTAAACTTACTATGACTCAACTTACCCACAGCTACCAGCACTGGTCCTGAACCGTCAATAATGATATCATCAATACGGGTTCCAATCTAGAATATAATTAGGTCAATTGTAATTATGTTATAATTAAAACATAGGAAATTTCTTACTTCTTTCTGAATTATTAATTCGGATAGGTTTTCTCCTACGAGCGTACAAAGGAACTGCAGCACAGCATAGTCAGACGAAGATTCATTCAAGTGCAGATTAGGTTTGCGAGTATGCGAGTACTGAATGATTTTTGCCTTTTCCGATGAATAATAACGTCGAAAGTCACCAATGTTTACTCCGGTTGCCTTCTCAAAATGAAAGTTCATGATCAATCTGCGTCGTAAGATGGGCAGTTGCGAAATCATTTTCGCAGTATCAATTTTCTCGTCTAACTTGAACCTGATGTAGGCCTGCGATTGGATCAGGAATTCGTTCGACAATAAATTTGGTTCATCGCGGGACAGTTTCGACTGCATACACTTATCACATTGGTTGGACGATGTTTCCCAATACTCCTTGAGTGTACCTGCTCTGGAATTTCGTTTCTTCTTCAAACTTGCAGTAATGGAGTTTGATGCCGTGATTGGTTTAAATCGATTCAAATAATTGTTGCGATTAATCATCTTATACTTCAACTCAATGTAGCCTTGGCCGGATCCAAATCCATCATCATCTGTGTAATCCATTGCTGGAAACTTTTCAAGAATTCGGCGAGAAACAGTCTCCATAGTCTCAGCTCTTATTTGCGTATCGATCATTCGCAGCTGGTCAACTACGGCGTTTGTCAATGAAGTTACTTCGGTTTTAGATATGCGGATCGAAGCGGGTGTAAAGACGTTTGAATTGTTTTTCTTGTACAGCTCCAACGCTTTCAATCGATCCAATAGATGGTCACTGATTTTGTTCCAGTTTATATTGAAACAGCGAAACTTCATTTCCGTGGACGCGTGCTTCTTGGTGCTTTTAGGAAGATGCACGCCGACTAAAGCGCTACGTTTCTCACTTAGATTCGGTGGTTGATTTTCAATATCGCCAAGCACACCCATCACGTCTTTATCGTGATTCTGCTTTATTGGTTGACCAACTTCTACATGCATTTCAATTGTTTGGTTATCAACCACCGCATTTGTCTGTTCCATTATGCAGATTGGTTCTTTAAGCAAGTCTGTTGGATTGAGAGAGCCATTCGTGGTATCATCAGCTAATGCCTGAGGGACTTCATTATTTGGGACTGATTCGTTTTGGCTGTCAATGAGCAGTTCATCCTCATCACCCATAAACTGAACGGCAATCATCTCTGTTGTGTCCATAGCAGGATTGCTAGATGTTGAGGCGGTAGCATTTGACATTACAGAGACAATTCGAGGCACTGTTACGATTGGCAGAGTTGATTGATCCAGTGTAGAATCCAATACAACTGATCCTAAAACACACAAAAAATCGTTGTTTATTGCATTTAGAATAAAACAGAAAGCATCATTCAATTATCAATGTGTTCAAATCAAGAAAATTCTCACATATATTAAGGATAGCTGGGGCAAGTGTAAGTTACTACGTTGTTTACACAAGCCCAATTTAGTATTAATGAACCAACCTTCAAATCACAACACAATAATGCCCAATGATATTCTCTATGTCAAGGTGATGTTAAAGTATATCCAAATTTAAGAGCAATTAAGGATCTGTTAGTTTTGTTCTGACATCTTGAGGAGTCTTATCGTCGCCCAATGGTCACCACAACCAGCCAAACAAAAAAGGGAACCCTGAGACTCCAATCCATCCCCAAAAAATGTCACCCATTTTATCCTCGGATAAACCGCGAGTTTACCATTTCATTAAAAAAAAAAAAAAATTATATATCGGCTCCGTAAAACTAACGCAATTATGCATAACTATCTGAGGTAAACTATATCAAACTCATCTCTTTACATTCGGATATGTTCACTGTTCAATCATTGATGCTATTGTTCAGTTCATAAAATCAACAAGTTTAAGAAAGTTCAGTCTTATAAACATGTGAATTTATTGTGCTTTTAAGTATTACAGTTGAACAGATTTTTTTTTTTGCTGATTAAACATCAATTATTACCATTTTATACTCTATTCTTGAAAAATATTTCAATTTACAATAAACAACAACATAAACGGGGTTGCAAAACATTTCACTATATGACAAAATAAATTGTTTGCATAGAGGGAGGAAAAAGCTTACAACGTATTGCCTTGAAATAATTGCCACTTAGCACATGTACGTAATTCTGACTTCACAACGAATCTGGAATTAATCCCAATGTATAGCACATCTTGAGCACAAATATGTATTGCCTTCATTCAGGTCGATTTTCTCTTGTTACGAAAATAATCGAAAAATTCACATTAGAAATCACATTTACTGTATAAGCTCTTGAAACATCTGGTTTGGTTTTCAGAAGATTAGTAAACGAAGAGTTGCACACTTAATGCTGATGACTATCTCTAAAACGACAAAACAAATAAGTTACACTTTTCAATTTTGAACGGTTGCTCTTCTTACCTCTTTTAGGAAACAATTAATCACATTTTTCACAAAACAAGTGAGAAAATCCAATTTTCTAATACAATCAGTGCGTAGTTTTTGACAATCCAATTAATAAGATAAGGATCACTGAGAAAAAAGATTGGTAAAGACAAACATATTCTAGTTTCATTCAACCGGAGTTTTACGTTGAATTAGGCACAAACATCATTTTAGTTTGATATGACTTCCTACGGTGGTTAAAACAAACTAAAATTTTTGATTTATTGTTTCTGGAATAAAGCAGTTAAGTTCAACTGACATTCGTTTGAATTTACTATTATGTTGGTTGTTTCATTATGAAAGCTACGAAAACAAACAGATTTGTTAGTTGGTTCTACCAACGCTTATGGTTTGTTTCAAACAAATTTGAGTATGATTTGAACTGAATTGCTGTTTGAAACAAACGAACTAAATCAGTTGAATCAACAAACATTTCCATTTACAATCACCTACATTTCTTTTAAGATAATTGCAATAATATTTATTTGAATGAAATACTAACAAACATTAGAAAAGCGCACATTTACATTTATAGACCACTCAGTCTAAAATAAATCTTCATATGTTAATGCGAGTCTTTCTACCATTTTCAGGTTATTTTAAGTGAAATATTAAATTTTCACCTACGATGAAAACGTACGCGAATATAGCATGTAGCGGGACCGGACGTAAAAATAAGTAATCCAAAATAAAATAGTTTTTTTCAAACTAAACTTTTAGTTATTTATTCTCCAAATAATATTTCAGTTTGATTTAACTGCCGCTTTGGTTGAATCAATCTAAAATTTCAATTCGTTTCTCTGAGTCAACGCAACCTGTGCTATGGTAATAATGAACACCCTTCAAGGTGGAAACACAAAAAAATGGTTTGGAACAACGATAATGGTGTTGTTTATGGTAACATATTTAGGTAGAAACAACTAATCTGCTTGTTTGTTTCAGAACAAAATCTTTGGTTTCAAACAACAAAATCGGTTTTTGAAACAACTAAATCTTTAGTTTGGAAGTCAACTAACAAGTTTGTTGTTTCAAAGGGGACTGTTTTTTCTCCGTGATGAATAAGGTAATGAAAATGTAAATAGTGACATATTATTTCAAGGCAAACAATCCATCAGGTCTTACACGCCAGTTTCATTTTACTCAATTTTTGATTACAATTGTATACTATCTCTTTTTTCTCACCGGAAATGTTACTCAATTTCCGTTAAAGAGTGGATCTACTCAATTTATGCGTAGATCCACTTTTTGCAAATTAGTAACAATTCCGTGTGAGAAAAGAGATAATATACAATTGGTACTAAAATTAAGTAAAATGAAACGAAGTGTAGTTAACACTGATCGATTTTTTTCATCGATTCCTTTATTATTAAAACGT